>CM060263.1:33510767-33653267 GCA_030684275.1 Acipenser oxyrinchus oxyrinchus | reverse complement strand
ACCTCGCTCTAGCTGTGTACCTGTGCCAGGCTGATCAGAGACCTCGTTCTAGCTGTGTACCTGTGCCAGGCTGATCAGAGACCTCACTCTAGCTGTGTGTACCTGTGCCAGGCTGATCAGAGACCTCGCTCTAGCTGTGTACCTGTGCCAGGCTGATCAGAGACCTCGCTCTAGCTGTGTACCTGTGCCAGGCTGATCAGAGACCTCGCTCTAGCTGTGTACCTGTGCCAGGCTGATCATAGACCTCGCTCTAGCTGTGTACCTGTGCCAGGCTGATCAGAGACCTCGCTCTAGCTGTGTGTACCTGTGCCAAGTTGATCAGGGACCCCTCTCTGTGCGAGTCTCTCTCCAGTGCCCGGCTGGCCTCTCGCTCCGCCCGCTCTTGCCGCTGCTTCTCTTGTTTGTGAAACTCCGTCCACTCGGCCGCCAGCTTTCTGCGCTCCTCCGCTGACAGCTGCATCACTGCCTGCTGCTCCTCCAGCAGAGCACTCTGAGAGAGACAGACTCAGCTCAATGAAAACACATAAACACAGATTAGTGAAAAACAGGACATCCACAACTCTGAGACAGACACAGGACAGGCCCTGCTACATGAGGCACAGACAATGTATAACCGGAAGTTTCCTGAACCACATTCAACAAACCGCAATACACACATAGCTCTGGCAGATCAACGTTGCCTTACAAATTACTGGCACACTGGCACACGTGTGCCCTCACCTTCGCCCTCTCCAGCTCCTCCCTTTCCATGCTGATCTGCTGGGTGAGCACCCTCCTCTCCTCCTCCAGTGCCCTCTGCAGGGACTCCACCTTGCTCTGCTCGGCCGTCAGGCGCCAGCGCTCCTGAAAACACATGGCAGCTGCCTTAGAGCACTCGCCCTCCCTGGCAACACAGACCCTTCTCATCCAACTCATAGCTATTTTAAGGCAAGGTTTCAGTCAGTTTGTGTGTGTGTGTGTGTGTGTGCCTGTCTTAACTGTTTTACCCGGGGCTGTTTGTGCTGCTTCGTCTTATCCTGGTAGGACCCCCTTGCAAATGAATGAATGGTAAAGGGTGCTCATGACAGGTGATGGGATTCCCCTCCATACCTTCTCCAGGAGCCGCTGCTGCTCGCTGAGCCGGCTCTCCATCTTGGTGATGACAGACTGCAGCCGGCTCCTCTCGTCCTCCATGTCTCTCTGCTGCTGGCTCAGGCGATCCTGCAGCACTGGAAACAAACAAGCAAGACATTTATAGCACCCCACAATTTGGACACCAACACCACTTGATCTGCGATCTCCCATCCCACGCAAGCATAATGTCATAGAAAAGTCTCAATCCACATGCACACTAATAGATAAAGACTCAGATCCAAGACTTATTATCTTTTGATTTCCAAAACGTGTATGTCTGTTGACAGATATACGATGGAACAGGATAATGCGCATCGCTGCAAAATAAACAAAGTGCAAAACAGCCAGCACTGCCTGGCACAAATAGCCTGTGAGGAGAGCCTGTGTGGAGCTTTACCCCTGAGCTGATCGTCTCTCTGCCTGGCCCCCTGCTCCAGGCCCTGGGCAGTCTGCTCGTGTGTGCTCTCCACCTTGTAGGACAGGTCTCCCAGCTTCCGAGAGAACGACTCCATCTGATCAATCACGCCGTTCAGAGACCTGCAGGGGACAGACAGATAGGGTTAAGGGTTTGGTCAGGGTCAGGGGTATGGTCAGGGCTAGCAGTTGTGGGGTTGGTTGTGTCAGTACCTGGTCTGGGAGGTGGCACTCGTCACTGCATCAATCTCCTGATCTTTCAGCCTCTTGAGACGCTGCAGTTGCTCCTCGTGGTCCTTCTTCATCTCCAGGATGGACTGCCTGAGGGTCACAGAAACACAGTGGAGAGAGTGAGAGAGAGAGAGAGAGAGAGAGCGAGCATGAAGTAGAGTGTGAGGGAGTGAGAGAGGTCCCGGTACCTCTGCAGCTCCCGAGTCGCTCCACCTCGCGGTCCCTCTCTTGCTGTGCCTCGCCGAGCCGGCGCTGGTGCTGTGTGACGAGGTCTGCTCGGTCCCGCTCGGCACTCTGTACCAGAGCCGCTACGCGCTCCTGCAGCTCCTCGCTCTCCTGACGCAGATGAGCCTCCCTCTGCTGGGACGCCTCCTCCAGCAGCTTCACACGAGTCCTGCCGGCGGGAAGGGGTTACAGCTCAGAGAGAGCACAGCAGCACGCCACACTGTGGAGACCCTGTGTGTCTGTGTCTGTGTACCTGTGTGTGCTCTCCACCAGCTCCAGGTCTTGCCTCTGTCTCTGCGTCAGAGTGTCCAACAGGAGCTGCGCCTGGTCCCGCTCCAGCTCCAGCTTGCGCACCTGAACACAAGCAAAACACACAGCGTTTTGCAGAGGATGGCTTAAATCGGAGTACTGCAGTGCTGTCCATGCCGATGAGCGGGATTTCTTAAAAAGGCTGTTTAACCGGCGACTGCTCACTCACCCCTTCAGTATTTTATATGCTTGTTAAAAATGTTTCATGATTAAATACACACACACACAATATCATTAGTATATTTCTTTTGCATTCTGACTTGCTTTTAACACCAACTGCAGATTGTCCAGCTTTCACTGCTAAATCGAAAAAAGCCAGATTTTGAAGCTCAATGAGCCAATGTTTGCTCTGTGTACAGAGACGTGAAGGAGGTCCTTGTGCTGTACACCCTGGTTATCTGTGTTTGCTCTGTGTACAGAGATGTGAAGGAGGTCCTTGTGCTGTACACCCTGGTTATCTGTGTTTGCTCTGTGTACAGAGATGTGAAGGAGGTCCCCACGCTGTACCCCCTGGTTATCTGTGTTTGCTCTGTGTACAGAGATGTGAAGGAGGTCCCTGCGCTGTACACCCTGGTTATCTGTGTTTGCTCTGTGTACAGAGATGTGAAGGAGGTCCTTGTGCTGTACCTGGCATTCCATCTGTGTGAGTCGGGTCTGCAAGGCCAGCTCCCCTGCCTGGTGCTCCGTCTCGCACTCCCTCAGCTGCTTCTGCAGGACGCCCAGCCTGCTCTCCAAATCTCGGGGGGCGAGGGGCCCCAGCCCCCGTGCCTGGGACTGCACCAGCTGGGCATGCAACAAGGAAACAGCCGGTCACAGTCAAACCCACACCAGCCTTGCTGTTAATCTGCACAGTCATTTTGTAGACCCCCGCATTGCATTGATCACAGTTTACATAAGCATGGGTGTATGCACACTGTATTATGGAAGAGCATACATCACAATTGAAGACGTTGAGAGAGACTTCTAGTCGAGAAATGTGTTACTGAACTTAATATGTTTCTTTTAGGGTTTCTACTGAGGGAGTTATAGCTAAAAACGATACAACAGCAATACTGCTAGGCTAGCTCCTACCTGCTGCTGAAGAAGCAGAGGCTGGAGAGGGTCATAATCGAGGGCTACCTGCTTCCGAAATGGAGGGGAAAGAAACGCGTTACCGAGAAGAGAGATTACTGCCAGATGCAACGTCTACATTATGTGTAGCTCGTCTCTTGTGTAAATGATTATAATTTATACAATTGTACAGTAAGTACTGACCCATACCTGTGGCTGCAGGACAGGTTTGTTTGTCTCCACTGGTCTCTGTGCAGGCACTAGAACAGACAGAAAATATATAAAAAAGTTTATATATACAGTACTGTGCAAAAGTTTTAGGCAGGTGTGAAAAAATGCTGTAAAGTAAGAATGCTTTCAAAAATAGACATGTTAATAGATTATATTTATCAATTAACTAAATGCAAAGTGAGTGAACAGAAGAAAAATCTAAATTAAATCCATATTTGGCGTGACCACCCTTTGCCTTCAAAACAGCATCAAGCATCAATTCTTCTAGGTACACTTGCACACAGTTTATGAAGGAACTCGGCAGGTAGGTTGGCCCAAACATCTTGGAGAACTAACCACAGTTCTTCTGTGGATTTAGGCAGCCTCAGTTGCTTCTCTCCCTTCATGTAATCCCAGACAGACTTCGATGATGTTGAGATCAGGGCTCTGTGGGGCCATACCATCACTTCAGGACTCCTTGTTCTTCTTTACGCTGAAGATAGTTCTTAATGACTTTCGCTGTATGTTTGGGGTCGTTGTCATGCTGCAGAATAAATTTGGGGCCAATCAGATGCCTCCCTGGTGGTATTGCATGATGGATAAGTATCTGCCTGTACTTCTCAGCATTGAGGAGACCATTAATTCTGACCAAATCCCCAACTCCATTTGCAGAAATGCAGCCCCAAACTTACAAGGAACCTCCACCATGCTTCACTGTTGCCTGCAGACACTCATTAGGTATGCGCTCTCCAGCCCTTCGTGAACAAACTGCCTTCTGCTACAGCCAAATATTTCAAATTTTGACTCATCAGTCCAGAGCACCTGCTGCCATTTTTCTGCACCCCAGTTCCTGTGTTTTCGTGCATAGTTGAGTCACTTGGCCTTGTTTCCACGTCGGAGGTATGGCTTTTTGGCTGCAAGTCTTCCATGAAGGCCACTTCTGACCAGACTTCTCGGACAGTAGATGGGTGTACCAGGGTCCCACTGTTTTCTGCCAGTTCTGAGCTGATGGCACTGCTGGACATCTTCCGTTTTGAAGGGAAGTAAGCATGATGTGTCTTTCATCTGCTGCAGTAAGTTTCCTTGGCCGACCACTGCGTCTATGGTCCTCAACGTTGCCCGTTTCTTTGTGCTTCTTCAAAAGAGCTTGGACAGCACATCTGGAAACCCCTGTCTGCCTTGAAATTTCTGCCTGGGAGAGACCTTGCTGATGCAGCATAACTACCTTGTGTCTTGTTGCTGTGCTCAGTCTTGCCATGGTGTATGACTTTTGACAGTAAACTGTCTTCAGCAACCTCACCTTGTTAGCTGAGTTTGGCTGTTCCTCACCCAGTTTTATTCCTCCTACACAGCTGTTTCTGTTTCAGTTAATGATTGTGTTTCAACCTACATATTGAATTGATGATCATTAGCACCTGTTTGGTATAATTGTTTAATCATACACCTGACTATATGCCTACAAAATCCCTGACTTTGTGCAAGTGTACCTAGAAGAATTGATGCTGTTTTGAAGGCAAAGGGTGGTCACACCAAATATGGATTTGATTTAGATTTTTCTTCTGTTCATTCACTTTGCATTTAGTTAATTGATAAATATAATCTATTAACATGTCTATTTTTGAAAGCATTCTTACTTTACAGCATTTTTTCACACCTGCCTAAAACTTTTGCACAGTACTGTATATATTGCTGAAAGGGTCCTCAGCTGCAGTATCAACAACCTGCTTGACTACTTTGTGCTTATTAAAGTTATTACCAAACATTCGGTTAGAGTCACAGCATGTTTTATCGATTTCCAACTCCTATACAAGCACACGGTCTATAAACAGCATTAGCATTTAGAGCCCTTTAAGTTTGATGCACAGTGCAAACAAGAGCACACAGTGGATTGGAGTGAGAAAAGCCCAGCATCCAAGTCTCCATACAAACTACTGTACAGAACAGAACATCCTCTCTACAGCTACAACCCTACCGTGACTCCACGCTGGGCTGGGAGCTGGCAGGCCTGGGAGATCAGGGTGGAACACTGAGGCTGCTGACTGGGGTGGCAGTCTCAGCTCCTGCTGCTCCTGCAGTGGATGCTGGGATAGAGGAAGACTAGCCCTGGCAGATGAAGCAGGCATGGGCTGGGTGCGAGAGGGGCTGGCTACGCGACTGGCTGCAGGTTTAGGGGGTTCAGACTGGGGAGCTACAGGAGGCAGGGGGTGGTCGCTTGGATAAAGAGGTTCTACTGCTAGGGACTGGTTTGAATGCATGGCTCTTGCACTTTCATGCTGAGCTTGCTGGGACTGTGAAGGTGGGCTTGTTAGTGGAGAGGCTGGGGCTTCATGCCTGCTGGAGGGGTGAGCTGCAGCTGGGACTACAGTGCCAGAGGGAATGGGTACAGCTAGGAGGGGCGAGGGGTTAAAAAAAAAAAAAAAATCATAGTGTCATTCATTTTTTAATTTTTTTTTAAAATGATGCTCTTATAATGTTTTTTCCCATGACAATGCCAGGGTTATATTTAAAACGGACCCAGGAGGTGGGCAAGGATATATGCCTCAATACTTAGAGCAGAGGTTTGGGAAACCATAAGGATGACCTTGTTTGGAGATTAGACTATCCAGAGGCAGCAGTGAACCTAGCTAGCTAGAACTGAAAGGCACTCATAGGCAGTATGCCCCAACATTTCCAGCTGGAAAAAGGGATGGGAGACATGCTGGGTTTCTGATTAGAACTGAGGACTGAGAAGTGAAGACTGAGAAGCAGAACAGACAGGCACTAATAGTTAACCAGCTGTGTCTGGAAGGGGGCAACGAGGGAGACACAGTGACCCAGAGTAGCTACCTGTCCTGGGAGGATCCTCTCTCGTTGTCCCACTTGGTGGAGGGGGGGTGGCCTGTCTTTGGGGGTTCTCCCAAGGTAACGAAGAGCTGGGGTTGGGGAAGACATTGGTTTTATCAGATTTACTGTACACTGGTGGGGGATAACATTTAAAAAAAAAACAGACACACACACACACACACAACAGCTATGACTCCCACCTACCCAGTGTTATTGGGAGGCTCAGTCAGTGAAGGTCTTCTTCGGGAAGCGGGTGAGGACACAGGCTTGCTGAGAATACGAGAAAACACATGCGTCAGGCTCCTCACAACAAGAGGGCTGTGGGCTGCGACACTGGCTTTTACTGGTGCGACGAGGTATAGTAGATCTCAACACAAACACACAGTCAGCCTGCCTGAATTACCCCAGCAAAAAAGCTGTATTACATACACCAATACAAACAAATGGAGCACTTTAAACAATACCTGACAGGGGCGTCTGTTTCATCCAAGTCCCAGGACCCTGCTCCCTTCTCCTGCTGTCTCTTGCGGGACAGAGCCCCTGCCAGCCAGTCATCCTCCTCCTTGGACACAGATGCCTCCAGCCTGGGTCCCGAGTGGGGGGTCCTGCCGCTGGCGGGAAGCGGGGTGTCTGTGACCTTTGCTCCCGAGGGTGGCGGCTGGAGCCCAGTGGCTTGTTGAGGGAGGAATCTGGGGCGCAGGCACATCAGGAGAAGGGGATGGCCTCAGGCTGTCCCGCACTGGAGAGGGGCTCCTCCAATCCGCAGCCTCCTCCTCCTTCAGCCCCAGCCAATCCGCTGCTGGTTTGCTGGAGCATGCCGAGAGAGGGGTGGCAGGTGTGGTCGGCTTCAACTTCTTCTCTGGCGACAGCCCGCTAATGTCCTCAGTTGAAAATCTGCAATGAAAAGTGGCCCTGAGTAACAGAGCCCTGTGACAGACAGCATGCTGCCCACTGGTGAACAACCCTATTTAACAAAGTTGTAGGCAGGGTCACGTTCCAATGAGAACCTGCCAATGAAATGCCAAAACTCCCCCAGTTTGAAATAATACATGATAATCAGCTAGCGATTAAATCAGGACTAGTATCAGGGATGGAAATAAGACCATTGCATAGCAGCTGGATCCCGTCCTGGTGAGACGCACCTGAGCTTGTTATCTACACACTGGCTAATGAATCTGGTATTAAATCCTGGAATGGGTGAAACTGCAACTCCAACAGGAGTCTTATTTCCATCCCTATTATATGCATTATTTAAGTTAAGGAAGGACATGCAACATGATTAGAAAGATAACACAACGAAAACATATTCTGTAGGAAAGTGGTGGTGCTTTACAATACAATACATACCATTTCTTAAATGTTTCTATCTTGTCCTGGGCACTCACCTGACTGACTGTCTGCGGGACTGTCGCCCCTCTGGAGTGGACGCCACGGTCGGCTGGTACGCCCCAAAAGTGAAATCCTCCTCCCCCACGACCGCATCTTTTTATAAAAGAGGAAGAATAAAGCTAGGATGTTATATTACCGACATCTTTATACAACACAGGCAGCTGATCTGCTGGCATGGAGAGTGTGCATACCAAATGGAAAAACATAGAGCAGTTAGCTACAAGTATGGAGGGGGTAAATATTATAGAACAGCAAGTAAAACGTTTCTAACCGCTGTAAATGTAGCATGTTGAAATGATCTGTTGAAGCAGCAGTGAAGCGTGCTCCTGGACTGCGCTGCAGTGCAGCAGGTTACCTGTCTGGTTGCGGTGGCTCTTCTTCTCCTGCTGAACCTCCTTGCTCTCTCCTGTTAGGGGGCGCTCCAGCAGTCGGGGGCCGTGCCATGCCCCAGAATCTCATCCAGCCGTGAACGGGCTGGCTGGGGTCAGCTGATAGGGAGGGGAGGGGGGGAAGAGTCAAGTCACTACTAACCTGAAATCAGCTGGTAAGTTTGCACTGTAATTTTGCAGTTTTCCCCATGGTTATTCTACTCATTTACAATACTAAGGATTGCCACGTTTTGTTTTATATTCTTTACCATATCTCGCCGAGCTTTACGTTGCTTGCCTGTTTGCACAGTGCTTTATTACACTTTGCTATGCTTTTACTGTGGTAGATTTTCACATGTGACTCTTGTGTGGCTGGTACTCACTCCTCAGCTCTCCTTCTCCCTTTAGGACTCTCCCCGAAGCCCAGCGCGTCGATCAGCTCGTCCCCATCCTCGTCAAAGCTCAGCTCCTCCCGCTTCCTGAGCACCGCAGCCGGCCGAGTTGGGGTAGAGGCAGGGGGCTGCCAGGGGTGGGGGAGAGAGGGGGTTTTAAAGCAAGTACCACAGCAATACTGTAAACTTTATTGTGTTTATTGTATTATTATTTTGTCGATGGGATCCCAGGAACTGGCAAGGGGGCTCTCCTGGACTGGCCACTAACACGTATATGTGGGGTCTCCCATGCAGCAATGAGGGGTCTCAGCTCACCCGTCTCCTCCTGTTTGGTGCCGGGAGCCTCTGAGGGGGCGAGGTTGTCTTTCCTCTGGGGTGCCCATTGTTTGGAGTCCTTTCCCTCGTCCTGATCATCCAGGAGGTCTTCTAAAGGGTCTTCCTCCTCTAGATAAGGTAGGGAGAGAGAAAGAGGGGTCAAGAATAACACACACAAGCCAGCCACAGCCAGCCTGCAACTGCAGGCTTCAGTCAAGCAGAAAGACAGAAATGCAGTGGAGACTTAATACAGGGAGAGTCTGGGACTGCTAAAACTGCTCCAAACCTGAGGCTAAAGGATGCATCACTGTCTCGTTACCTTTAATGCCAGGACTCGGGCCAAGGATATTGCCATAATCATCTATTGCAAGGACAGTAGAGAGAGAAAACAGAATGGGTAGGAAGAGAAAAGAAGTACTTTCTAAAAGGAGTAAGAAGAGGGTAACAGATCTGAGGACAGGAGTTAAAAGTAAGAACAATCACATTGTACATTTCATTGTACATGTTATATAATTGTAACTATGAAACTGCATGTGTTTTTCAATGTAATTAAAGGTTGCCTCCCACAGTCCTTGTTTAGTAGCGATGGTGTTCTAGTTGTTTCTAGTCCTATATTGTTGCCAATGATGGTGAGAGTGCAGACTGGTCTCAGTGTCTCTGGGTCAATGGCAGCGTACCAAATTGAGTTCACTTGATGTGTCTAACTAGTGGATTAAGCAGGTTTAAAAGTTAGGACACCTTCAAATCCCGATTGCAGCGTACAGGACATGAATCATCACAGGTGGATCATCTGCTAAATCAGACTAAACAAGATCCCGATTGATGCTCCTGTTCAAGTGGATTAAGTTAGTACTGTGAAGGATAAGTAAATTAGTACGCTTGCTCGTTCTAAGCATTTACTGCTTACTGTACATTTTTTTTGCAGAAACAGCTGCATTTTCCCTCTGAAATGACTAGTGCATCTGAAAACTTTATTCTGTCTTATGTCTTATGTCTGTCGCGTTCGGGCAAACAGATCCATGAGAATAAAGTCATGCACAATATATATATATATATATATATATATATATATATAGGCCCTACATTTTATTTTATTTTTTGGGCGCCCGGCCAGACTACAGGGGTCGCTGGTGCGCAGTGAGCCGAGCACACCCTGGCCGACCAGGAAGTGCCACTCGGGAGCCCTAGGCCCTACATTTAAAATAAAATTTTTAATCATGTACCTTTGATACCGTAATTTAATATATTACGTAATATTTGACTTTATGAAGCAAAATTTGGTAATTCTATAGGGTGATGAAAAAAAAACTTTTGACCATTGTATTAGTCCCCATTATTGGTCTAACTTGTTCCACTTGTTCTGAGTACCAGGATCATCTGCTTGGTACGCCGCAATCAGGATTAAGTTGGGACAGATTTTCAGGATTTTCCAGTCTGCATTTTGGTCCACTTGATGTGACTAAATCACTGGTGCGCTGCAATTGACCCTCGGTGTCTCAGGGACCGGTAAGATCCATCACATACCTTCGAATGTAAACTTCTTGTAGTGACGCGCCGAGCCCGCTGGGGCAGAACTGGGCTTCCTCCCCTCAGTCCCGGGCCCAGGATCCTCTGCACAAACACACACGGGGAGCAGGTTAGTACACATCCAGCACTGAACCAGATTTTATTATAAAATCTTCCAGATTGGGGCAACAATAATGACTACAGAGGAACTTTTTATAACTTTGAAAATACATTTTGTATATTGTTTTTGCATTTATTACTACTACACTGAAAAAGTGTTTTTGCAAAAAAGCAAAGAAATTCTTTGCGCATGTAACATGCCGCTGTGCAAGTGGTTGCAGGCAAGACCCACCGCTCAGAGCTGCTTTGGGTTTCTCCTGCTGTTTCAGTCCACCTGACAAAGAACGACTGGGGGCGGAACTGGGCTTCTTCGACCCAAAGAGCTCTGCATCCATGTCATCAATATCCTGGGAAGAGGTTCAAGAAATAATACAGGTCCGTTTCCCAGTGAAGCGCTTGGGGATTTAAGATCATTGTTATAAAAGCCAGTTATCCTATCTATGAATTGTTGAGAGGGCACATTTACAGGGATGGTAATAAGACTCATATTGCATAGCAGTTACACCCATTCCAGGTTTTACTCCAAGCTTGATTAGCTCCAGTGTATAGGGAACAAGCTCAGGTGTGTCTTAGTAAAACCAAGAATGGATCAAAGTGTTTGGCAATGTCTTATTTCCAGCCCTGCATTTACAAAAGCAATAGGCATAACATTTTTCATATCACAAGCAAATGCTTAACACTACTGCATTATTTGTAAGGAAGATTAACCCGAATGGAGATTTCTGCTAAATGAAGCCTTGATAACATGATATTTTGTGTTTAACAAGCTTATAGAGAAGGATAATCATTGCTTAATTTATTTTCTTGATGTTTTTTCTAGATTTATGTAAACGAAGAAACCGTTTTACCTTCATGCTGTCCAACAAAGCCAAAGGATCAGCTTCAGAGATGTCTGACCCCTATACAAAAATGGGACCCAAACAAACAGCATGTGAATCACAGACGAACCGCACGCAACACGTGAAAAGAAACTTCAAACTGCACCCCAGCTGCTGCATTCCTACCTCGTCCTTGCCAGCCTCCTCCGCTAGCTTGCTGAAGAAGTCGTCATCAAGCAGAGACCTCGAAAATAAATAAATAAGTTTAAGATGAACTTGAGTTAACTGGACTGGCAGCTGGAAAAATCACTCAATCAAAATCAACGACTCCATATATTCAACCAAAACTCTACCAATGTATTTCAAGGTTAAGAAGGCAGTTCGGTGGTACAGCTACCTATTCAGTGAGGTCACAATCTTCTGCACAGCTCTGGCCTTGAAACCCAATCAACTCACGTTCTTAAATGCCAGGCAGGTCCTAAATCAGTTAACTGAAATTCAAACCAGAGCGGAATGGATGGAGGGCTGGAGGAGTGCACCAGTGCTCTGACATTCTGCTTGTAATAATAATGACGGAGGTGGCTGCTCCACCTGAGGCTGTGCTGTCCCCCAGCATGAATGCCCCTCTGGGCAGGGTGCATGGTGTTAGGTCTGGAGGCCGCAGTCCTCTGGTACTCACTTTCTCCTGCTTCTCGAGGGCAGGCCCACTGTTCTACCAGTGCCCCCCACACCTGCTGAGGACCTGCTGGTTTTGCTGGGAGTAACATCTGGAAAAAAAAACACAGTATTAATGACGGCATCTCTTTCAGGCGCCATCATTCCCCTGCTTTTCTCCTAAATCATTAAAGTTAGATTGATAAAATAGGATGTCGCACACAGATCTTAAAATACAATTATGCATATGTACTCGTTGCAACTGTACATTACACATTAATAAAGGTGCAGCTGCACGCATCTCCCTTATAGAAGTTCCCCGTAGTTAAGCTCAGAGAGGTATATTAGAAAGCTCATTCAAAAACATGGTAACGGTGCAAAACGCATAGTATAATTACAGGAAAAGCATGTCAAAACTTCTGCAAAACTACCGCGCAGATGTACACTGGTACAACTGCATACGTAGTGTATATCTACGTGTCTGCTTTGATAAAGAGGACACACCGTCATCCCCAAGAAGATCGCCCAAAACATCATCGATGGAGCCTGAAAGAAAGAACGAAAACACGCGTCAATGTAGGAAATGCAGCGTTCACACTGACTCACGACTCACACTTTGTATTGGCAGCGCAATCTGTATTCGGTTATACAGTACTAGGTTTGAAATGTGTGTCTTCACCTTTAAATGACAGGTTATGTAGGGGTACAGGAAGCGAGCATGAGAGAGAAACGTGAGTGAGACTTGAAGCGAGATTAAACAGCTGCACTGTGCTCTGTACGCCTCCTCATACCCGTGTGCTCTCCCAATAAAGCCCCTTGAAGCCCCTTCTTGTGTCTCGACACTTGATACACAAGCCTGACTCACACAATCTTCTCAAAGTAATTCGTTCTCAGAAGCTGCCTCGGTAGAACAGCGGCCCGTTGTTTGTGTTGAGATCGGGCAGGTCAGCGGTTGTTTGAAAACAGAACATAAACATCACAGAGTGGGTTGAACTGCGGAGTTGCAAAGCAGGGCACTTTAAAATGTGTACCTTCCAAGCTCAGGTATTCATGAGGTAAATAAGAGGACAGGAAGCCGTCAAGCAGGTTATAAACAATAACAAATACAAACAAACAAAAAAAACAACAACTTACTTCTCAGGGCTTTCTTTTGTTTCCCAGCCTGTAAAAAAATATTTTTAAATGATTAATATTATTATTATTATACTCAGTAAAGTGGGTAGAAACTAAGGCTGGCTGATGGCATTTAATTGATGCGTTAGCTTCGATACACTTACCATATCGTCTTCACTGTTCTCGGCATGAATGAATCACAGCAGAAGCGTCGCGCGGTTACCATGGTCACCTGCCTCGGCTCTGTGCACTTTGTAACACATTTCTATAGACGTGCCCGGTCTGATTGTCCTGACGTATGCCCGCGAGTTAAATGCAAAAACCTCCCTTTGTAATCAAGCTGCATTAGGATATAAATAGAAGAAACAGCAGCACCTCCCCAACTGACACGAAAAACTACTGTAGCCGGCCGGTTCCGCTTCCTGTCCGTGATGTGAGAGCAGCAGTGCATACTGGGAAATGTAGTCCCCTCACCTTATTATTACTTGTTTATTTAAGGCGACTTACAGAGACGAGGGTGTGTGAACTATGCATCAGCTGCAAAGTCACTTACAACTACATCTCACCCGAAAGACGGAGCACAAGAAGGTTAAGTGACTTGCTCAGGGTCACACAATGAGTTAGTGGCTGAGGTGGGATTTGAACCGGGGACCTTCTGGTTTTAAGCCCTTTTCTTTAACCACTGGACCACACAGCCTCCTAACCTTGTTTACACATCACCCCTTCCTTGAATATTCAATTTGCCAACAATATAAACCAACACATATTAGCTATATATATATATATATATATATATATATATATATATATATATATATATATATATATATATATATATATATATATATATATATATATATATATATATATATATTATTGATATACAGTGGCAGGGCACCCTGTTGTTAGTTCTTCTGGTCGTGTATGTGCTTTGAAAGATGTCACGTGCTGGTACTGCACAGCTCTGGCCAAACGTTTTGTATCACCCTATAGAATTCACTTTAAATTATGTCTCATTCCTCAAATTCTAGATGATGCAAAACTTTTGGCCACAGCTGCGTGTCGGAGGGTTTTGAATGGCAGGTAACATGGATATTGTGTGCAAGCCTGTTCTCAAGCAGTGCTTCAGTACAGTGTGTCAGTGTCACAGTGATGTGTTCTCAAGCAGTGCTTCAGTACAGTGTGTCAGTGTCACAGTGATGTGTCCTCAAGCAGTGCTTCAGTACAGTGTGTCAGTGTCACAGTGATGTGTCCTCAAGCAGTGCTTCAGGACAGTGTGTCAGTGTCACAGTGATCTGTCCTCAAGCAGTGCTTCAGTACAGTGTGTCAGTGTCACAGTGATGTGTTCTCAAGCAGTGCTTCAGTACAGTGTGTCAGTGTCACAGTGATGTGTCCTCAAGCAGTGCTTCAGTACAGTGTGTCAGTGTCACAGTGATGTGTCCTCAAGCAGTGCTTCAGTACAGTGTGTCAGTGTCACAGTGATGTGTTCTCAAGCAGTGCTTCAGGACAGTGTGTCAGTGTCACAGTGATGTGTCCTCAAGCAGTGCTTCAGGACAGTGTGTCAGTGTCACAGTGATGTGTTCTCAAGCAGTGCTTCAGTACAGTGTGTCAGTGTCACAGTGATGAGTCCTCAAGCAGTGCTTCAGTACAGTGTGTCAGTGTCACAGTGATGTGTCCTCAAGCAGTGCTTCAGTACAGTGTGTCAGTGTCACAGTGATGTGTCCTCAAGCAGTGCTTCAGTATAGTGTGTCAGTGTCACAGTGATGAGTCCTCAAGCAGTGCTTCAGTACAGTGTGTCAGTGTCACAGTGATGAGTCCTCAAGCAGTGCTTCAGTACAGTGTGTCAGTGTCACAGTGATGAGTCCTCAAGCAGTGCTTCAGTACAGTGTGTCAGTGTCACAGTGATGAGTCCTCAAGCAGTGCTTCAGTACAGTGTGTCAGTGTCACAGTGATGAGTCCTCAAGCAGTGCTTCAGTACAGTGTGTCAGTGTCACAGTGATGTGTCCTCAAGCAGTGCTTCAGTACAGTGTGTCAGTGTCACAGTGATGAGTCCTCAAGCAGTGCTTCAGTACAGTGTGTCAGTGTCACAGTGATGTGTCCTCAAGCAGTGCTTCAGGACAGTGTGTCAGTGTCACAGTGATGAGTCCTCAAGCAGTGCTTCAGTACAGTGTGTCAGTGTCACAGTGATGTGTTCTCAAGCAGTGCTTCAGTACAGTGTGTCAGTGTCACAGTGATGTGTCCTCAAGCAGTGCTTCAGTACAGTGTGTCAGTGTCACAGTGATGTGTCCTCAAGCAGTGCTTCAGTACAGTGTGTCAGTGTCACAGTGATGTGTTCTCAAGCAGTGCTTCAGGACAGTGTGTCAGTGTCACAGTGATGTGTCCTCAAGCAGTGCTTCAGGACAGTGTGTCAGTGTCACAGTGATGTGTTCTCAAGCAGTGCTTCAGTACAGTGTGTCAGTGTCACAGTGATGAGTCCTCAAGCAGTGCTTCAGTACAGTGTGTCAGTGTCACAGTGATGTGTCCTCAAGCAGTGCTTCAGTACAGTGTGTCAGTGTCACAGTGATGTGTCCTCAAGCAGTGCTTCAGTATAGTGTGTCAGTGTCACAGTGATGTGTCCTCAAGCAGTGCTTCAGTACAGTGTGTCAGTGTCACAGTGATGAGTCCTCAAGCAGTGCTTCAGTACAGTGTGTCAGTGTCACAGTGATGAGTCCTCAAGCAGTGCTTCAGTACAGTGTGTCAGTGTCACAGTGATGAGTCCTCAAGCAGTGCTTCAGTACAGTGTGTCAGTGTCACAGTGATGAGTCCTCAAGCAGTGCTTCAGTACAGTGTGTCAGTGTCACAGTGATGTGTCCTCAAGCAGTGCTTCAGTACAGTGTGTCAGTGTCACAGTGATGAGTCCTCAAGCAGTGCTTCAGTACAGTGTGTCAGTGTCACAGTGATGTGTCCTCAAGCAGTGCTTCAGGACAGTGTGTCAGTGTCACAGTGATGAGTCCTCAAGCAGTGCTTCAGTACAGTGTGTCAGTGTCACAGTGATGTGTCCTCAAGCAGTGCTTCAGTACAGTGTGTCAGTGTCACAGTGATGTGTCCTCAAGCAGTGCTTCAGGACAGTGTGTCAGTGTCACAGTGATGTGTCCTCAAGCAGTGCTTCAGTACAGTGTGTCAGTGTCACAGTGATGTGTTCTCAAGCATTTCTCCCCAAGGAGAACAGCACAGCATGCCACTGTACCACCTTGTGACAGTCTAGCAGTCTAACCCTTGTATATGAGATTAGCTTCCCTTTTCAGAGATCACACACTTCTGGAGTTGAGAATCATGGATCTTATTGCAATTGAGTTTCATGCCACTAAAGAGAGGATGGATAATCATGCCCTAACCTATTACACACACACACTTTAAACCTCAATCCAGTTTATATTGACGTGCCCTCAATAGATTACATTCCCCAAAGCTACTGGCGCGCTTTTACTGTAGTGGCACACAGGCAAATGATTTAAAACAGCGCATTGCAATCTCCAAAGAGACAGTTGACTCTGTATAAATCTAACGTTTAAATGCAGTAAAGTGCCTAGAGTAATGCTGGCTGATGGCATGTAACTGATGCAATAGATTCGTTACACTTACCATATCGTCTTCACTGCTTTCGCCATGAATCACAGCAGAAGCACCCGGCGGTTACCATGGACACCTGCCTCAGTTCTGTGCACTTTGTAACACATTTCTACAGACATCCCCACGAGTTTAAAACCTTCCTTTGTAATCACACAATGTACGCTAGGACAGTTTAAGACAGTTCAGGCTGTTCAACTCACTCCGCAATGCATTCTGGGAAGTGTAGTCCTGCTGTGAAAGGTACCTGTGACAGGTAAAATGTACTGGAATGCATCCCGATGTGAGTTGAAAAGCCTGAACTGTCCCACACTGTCTTGTTGAACATGGAGTCATATGGTAACCCTAGACCAGAGGCGCTCCTGGAACTTCTGTACCCTTGACGTAGTGCACAGGGACTGGATCCTGAGCTCTGCACCCTGCTCTGTGAAGCTGGATCCTGAACTCCTGCACCCTGCTCTGTGAAGCTGGATCCTGAACTCCTGCACCCTGCTCTGTGAAGCTGGATCCTGAACTCCAGCACCCTGCTCTGTGAAGCTGGATCCTGAACTCCAGCACCCTGCTCTGTGAAGCTGGATCCTGAGCTCTGCACCCTGCTCTGTGAAGCTGGATCCTGAACTCCTGCACCCTGCTCTGTGAAGCTGGATCCTGAACTCCTGCACCCTGACGTAGTGCACAGGGACTGGATCCTGAGCTGTGCATCCGGAGCATATCCCCTTGAGCAGTGAATTGTCAATCTGCAGTGTGTGGGGTTGGAAAGAGGCACACCTACCTCATCCTTGTGTTTTTTAAAGGGAGCTCAATGTTCACAAAACTTACTTTCAGGCAGCCTGTACCACTTGTGATCCCTGAGATTAATTCTCACATCATAGTGTTCTGGGTTGTGCTGCCACACTATACTGTATTAGTTACACAAGTTTAATAAGTGAGCAGGAGAGATGGAGAGATGAAGATAAAGAGAGGGTCTGCGCTTTTCAATTGGAAACTACAGTTTTTGAAAAAAAAAATGAGAAAAGTTTTGCTTTTTTTTATTTTAATTATTAGTTTATTTATTTAAGTGATTCCCATTGAGACTGTGGCTTCCTTTCCAAAGGAAAAACCTGCCAAACAGAAACTGATACAATTCAGCAATAGTATATTACAGAAAAAAATATAAACCAACTATCTATCCAGGCTTTATCAGAACAACGATCCTGTTACACAGCAATTCAGCATGAACAGGTATCATTTACATATGGATATCATAGCAGCACCGTGTGACAGGGAGAACAGTCTCCCGGCTCATACTGGGGTGGTACTGGCTGGTATTAATGATTGTATTTGGCACACAAACAGATTGGCACAGGGAGAGGGGGGAGGGGCTCTGCTTAGCTGCTCACTATCCCCACCCTCCCTTATAAAGTAGGAAGCCCCTTTGTAAACAGCTCATTGAACATGTGTAGTGTAATAATAGAGATATATTAATTGAGTCCCAGCTGGTAAAATAAAGGACTACTCATTGCATGGAAGTGGGGCTGGTTCACATCACGCCACCACACACCAGGACTGGCTCTCAGCACCATTCAGATATTCTTCCAGATATTGGCGGAGGATCTCCTCAAGGTTATCACTGATTTGAATCAGCCTCAGCCTGGCCTGCTTCACAGTATCTGGATTGACACCCTCCAGCAGGTTTGCTTCGGTGTGGCGGAAGAACTCCACAGGGACGCCCAGGCGCCATTGCGGATTCCCCAGATGGCGCTGGTTCCCCAGGTAGATGTGCGGGATCCTGCCTTCACCCAGTCTGTCGATCAGGTATTTGATCATCTCTCTGAGCCGCTGTTCCAGGCAGCCAGCGGCCCAGGCCTGGGGAGAGGACTCCATAACCAAGTGGAAGAGAGCCGTCTTCAGGTAGTAGGAGCGAAGCCCGTGGGTGAAGTGGGATGAGAGACAGAGCTGATCGTCGTTCTCTCTGAGGTACTTGAGGACCTGCAGGCACTTGAGGTGGCAGGAATTATAGGGCAAGACACTCTTCATTTTCTCAAAAAAATCCCTCTCGCTGGTGGACAAGGACAGCCTCCAGGTGGCCTCATTTGGAAGGTTGATCTGACTGGAGCACTGCTTCGCAACGAGGAAGGCG
Source organism: Acipenser oxyrinchus oxyrinchus (assembly GCA_030684275.1). Taxonomy (NCBI): domain Eukaryota; kingdom Metazoa; phylum Chordata; class Actinopteri; order Acipenseriformes; family Acipenseridae; genus Acipenser; species Acipenser oxyrinchus. The sequence goes on along the minus strand of CM060263.1, from coordinate 33,634,492 downwards.
TTCTTATACCCGATAGCCGGCACAATGTCGATGTTCAGCTCCTTCCCATCCTTGGTCACGAGAAGGTTCCTGGCAGGATCGTGCTGCTGGAACCTGAAGGTGGATCCAGGGAAACTCTTCTCGAGTGCTGGCAGAGCTTGATCACACAGAGACTGGAACCACTTTCGGATCTTGTCAGCCGACAGCAGAAACCCGTAGCCACGAGCATCTGTGCAGAACTTGGTTTCGAAATCTTCATCCTTCTTCCAGATGGATTTAGATTGTAATTCAAACTGTTGTTGAGATCCAGTCTTGACAATCCCGAAGCGGCTGGGAACGTTCCAATCAGTGTCGCAGAAAACGATCTGTGGCCGGTTGATCTGGATCGGCACCATGAAGTCAAACTCCAGCTCTGGCTTCACCTTCACGCCCTCAAAGGAGCTCCCGGTGCCGATGGGCTCTCTCCCGATCTCCGGGTCTCCATACCGCCGGTGTATCTGAACCTCTTGCAGGACAGTGCGGACCACCTGTTCTGCAAACTCTCTATACCAGAGCAACTCTAAATCTGAGAACATCACCTTCCTCGTGTACAGATCTTCAAGCAACTGCAGAGTGGACATTTTGTTTTGTTTTTCTGCGTGTCTCTTTTTCGTAGCTTTCAAACAAATCCAGTTTCCACCCGCCTGTCAACAATGAAACACAACACAAAACAGAAGACTAGTTTAGTGAATGATTGCAAGAACCTGCCCTGCCTTTCCTCCTCTCCAGCAAATTCACAGAGATTACCCGTAAAAACGCTTTCCAATCACTGAAAAAAAGTGTTATTGTCTATTTTTTAGTCTACAAATAATCTTTTTTGTGCTATTTCTTTGAAAAGTGACTTAACATCCTTTTACCCATTTTTTGTGGTTGATACAATAAAATTATTGAAGAATGTATTTCTCCTTTTTGGGGAGCATTTGCTAGGTATTTATTTGTTTTAAATAGTTTTGTGATTAAACTTTTCTGACTCCTTGTTTCATTGTAAGTGTGTGTGTGTGATGTGAAGCTATTCAAGCATTGCCCAATGCAAATTTAGCCTGTGTTCCAAAACTTAATTGAACTATTTTTCTTGAGGCGTAATAACTGAAGCAGCGTGATCACGACTACACCCCAACTTCAACCCGTCTCCTGTAAGCAGGGGTCCTGGGAACGCTGTCCCAGTTCAAGTGGGAGCGGTTTTTTAAAACTCTTTTACACTTGTTTTTGGCAGCACAATTTTGTTTAGAGATACATTATACCACTTTATCTGAAAGACGACTTTGTTGCGTTGTATGCTTAAAATCATATGATACAGCGGGATGTGTGATAAAGGGTTACGTTTGCAATTTAGATAGTTACTGATATCTAGTCAATGAAACCATTCTCGCGAGCTCTTAATTTAATATTCATGGTTTGTAAAAATGATTTCAATACTAGCATGTAGGCTACTTACATTTGATAAGTACATTTTTATCAGTATATAAAACAAGCAGCATGTTGAAAAAATGTTTTTTTTGCTGCGCAATGAACTTCACAATAAAGTTTGCAGACGATATTCAAAAGCACCTGTTAGCTTGAATGTCTGTATTAAAAATAATTGTTTTTCTATCTGCAGCTTAATGTATTAGAAACGTATCCAAACTGGAACGGCAGCATTCTTTTGTATACAACTGAGCGTTTCGCTGCTTTAATTCAAAGCCGTGATTAGCCATCCTATCTAACATTTGTACTGCTTTACCACAATATCTTCTTAGGGATACAATATTTTAACAATATAATGTACAGCTCAACCGTGATTCCCCATTATTCTATGGTGAGATATTCCAGTATACTTTTAAAAATTCTGAAACACCCGTACTTATTGCATCAGTTTTGCATCATTTCTGACCTGCCAGTCGTGCAAATCCCACCTCGAGAACAGTAATCTCAAAACATGTTCTCCTTCTAGACTCTATTGTGTTTTACAGTTTTCATGAATACAGACCTGCAATGTAGGCTGACAGATCCAGCTTTCTTTGTGCTGTTAATCAGCCTGAAACACAGAACTCTTGCTTCTCCGAGGATGAGGAAGTGTCTGTGAGAGGAGACCCAAGCCTGGAAACCCTGTATACGTGTATCTGACAGGCAAATAGGGATACAACTGTACCTTGTGACTTCCAGGAACAATGCAGTGCCCTGTTCAGAAAACGAAAGTGAAACTAACCACACATACTGTACATGCTGCTGATCTACCAGACATACTGCACATGCTGCTGATCTCCTACCAGACATACTGTACATGCTGCTGATCTCCTACCAGACATACTGTACATGCTGCTGATCTCCTACCAGACATACTGCACATGCTGCTGATCTACCAGACATACTGCACATGCTGCTGATCTCCTACCAGACATACTGTACATGCTGCTGATCTACCAGACATACTGTACATGCTGCTGATCTACCAGACATACTGTACATGCTGCTGATCTACCAGACATACTGTACATGCTGCTGATCTCCTACCAGACATACTGTACATGCTGCTGATCTACCAGACATACTGCACATGCTGCTGATCTACCAGACATACTGCACATGCTGCTGATCTACCAGACATACTGTACATGCTGCTGATCTCCTACCAGACATACTGTACATGCTGCTGATCTACCAGACATACTGCACATGCTGCTGATCTACCAGACATACTGCACATGCTGCTGATCTACCAGACATACTGCACATGCTGCTGATCTACCAGACATACTGTACATGCTGCTGATCTACCAGACATACTGTACATGCTGCTGATCTACCAGACATACTGTACATGCTGCTGATCTACCAGACATACTGCACATGCTGCTGATCTACCAGACATACTGCACATGCTGCTGATCTACCAGACATACTGCACATGCTGCTGATCTACCAGACATACTGCACATGCTGCTGATCTACCAGACATACTGTACATGCTGCTGATCTCCTACCAGACATACTGTACATGCTGCTGATCTACCAGACATACTGTACATGCTGCTGATCTACCAGACATACTGCACATGCTGCTGATCTACCAGACATACTGTACATGCTGCTGATCTACCAGACATACTGTACATGCTGCTGATCTACCAGACATACTGCACATGCTGCTGATCTACCAGACATACTGCACATGCTGCTGATCTACCAGACATACTGTACATGCTGCTGATCTACCAGACATACTGTACATGCTGCTGATCTACCAGACATACTGTACATGCTGCTGATCTACCAGACATACTGTACATGCTGCTGATCTACCAGACATACTGCACATGCTGCTGATCTACCAGACATACTGTACATGCTGCTGATCTACCAGACATACTGCACATGCTGCTGATCTCCTACCAGACATACTGTACATGCTGCTGATCTACCAGACATACTGCACATGCTGCTGATCTACCAGACATACTGCACATGCTGCTGATCTACCAGACATACTGTACATGCTGCTGATCTACCAGACATACTGCACATGCTGCTGATCTCCTACCAGACATACTGCACATGCTGCTGATCTACCAGACATACTGTACATGCTGCTGATCTACCAGACATACTGCACATGCTGCTGATCTACCAGACATACTGTACATGCTGCTGATCTACCAGACATACTGCACATGCTGCTGATCTACCAGACATACTGCACATGCTGCTGATCTACCAGACATACTGCACATGCTGCTGATCTACCAGACATACTGTACATGCTGCTGATCTACCAGACATACTGCACATGCTGCTGATCTACCAGACATACTGCACATGCTGCTGATCTACCAGACATACTGTACATGCTGCTGATCTACCAGACATACTGTACATGCTGCTGATCTACCAGACATACTGCACATGCTGCTGATCTACCAGACATACTGCACATGCTGCTGATCTTACCAGACATACTGTACATGCTGCTGATCTACCAGACATACTGTACATGCTGCTGATCTACCAGACATACTGCACATGCTGCTGATCTACCAGACATACTGTACATGCTGCTGATCTACCAGACATACTGCACATGCTGCTGATCTACCAGACATACTGCACATGCTGCTGATCTACCAGACATACTGCACATGCTGCTGATCTACCAGACATACTGTACATGCTGCTGATCTACCAGACATACTGTACATGCTGCTGATCTACCAGACATACTGCACATGCTGCTGATCTCCTACCAGACATACTGTACATGCTGCTGATCTACCAGACATACTGCACATGCTGCTGATCTACCAGACATACTGTACATGCTGCTGATCTACCAGACATACTGTACATGCTGCTGATCTACCAGACATACTGTACATGCTGCTGATCTACCAGACATACTGCACATGCTGCTGATCTACCAGACATACTGTACATGCTGCTGATCTACCAGACATACTGCACATGCTGCTGATCTACCAGACATACTGCACATGCTGCTGATCTACCAGACATACTGTACATGCTGCTGATCTACCAGACATACTGCACATGCTGCTGATCTACCAGACATACTGTACATGCTGCTGATCTACCAGACATACTGTACATGCTGCTGATCTCTACCAGACATACTGTACATGCTGCTGATCTCTACCAGACATACTGTACATGCTGCTGATCTACCAGACATACTGTACATGCTGCTGATCTACCAGACATACTGCACATGCTGCTGATCTACCAGACATACTGTACATGCTGCTGATCTACCAGACATACTGCACATGCTGCTGATCTACCAGACATACTGCACATGCTGCTGATCTACCAGACATACTGCACATGCTGCTGATCTACCAGACATACTGCACATGCTGCTGATCTACCAGACATACTGTACATGCTGCTGATCTACCAGACATACTGCACATGCTGCTGATCTACCAGACATACTGCACATGCTGCTGATCTACCAGACATACTGTACATGCTGCTGATCTACCAGACATACTGCACATGCTGCTGATCTACCAGACATACTGCACATGCTGCTGATCTACCAGACATACTGTACATGCTGCTGATCTACCAGACATACTGCACATGCTGCTGATCTACCAGACATACTGTACATGCTGCTGATCTACCAGACATACTGTACATGCTGCTGATCTACCAGACATACTGTACATGCTGCTGATCTACCAGACATACTGTACATGCTGCTGATCTACCAGACATACTGTACATGCTGCTGATCTACCAGACATACTGTACATGCTGCTGATCTACCAGACATACTGCACATGCTGCTGATCTACCAGACATACTGTACATGCTGCTGATCTACCAGACATACTGTACATGCTGCTGATCTACCAGACATACTGTACATGCTGCTGATCTACCAGACATACTGTACATGCTGCTGATCTACCAGACATACTGTACATGCTGCTGATCTACCAGACATACTGTACATGCTGCTGATCTACCAGACATACTGTACATGCTGCTGATCTACCAGACATACTGTACATGCTGCTGATCTACCAGACATACTGTACATGCTGCTGATCTACCAGACATACTGCACATGCTGCTGATCTACCAGACATACTGTACATGCTGCTGATCTACCAGACATACTGTACATGCTGCTGATCTACCAGACATACTGTACATGCTGCTGATCTACCAGACATACTGTACATGCTGCTGATCTACCAGACATACTGTACATGCTGCTGATCTACCAGACATACTGTACATGCTGCTGATCTACCAGACATACTGCACATGCTGCTGATCTACCAGACATACTGTACATGCTGCTGATCTACCAGACATACTGTACATGCTGCTGATCTACCAGACATACTGTACATGCTGCTGATCTACCAGACATACTGCACATGCTGCTGATCTACCAGACATACTGTACATGCTGCTGATCTACCAGACATACTGCACATGCTGCTGATCTACCAGACATACTGCACATGCTGCTGATCTACCAGACATACTGTACATGCTGCTGATCTACCAGACATACTGCACATGCTGCTGATCTACCAGACATACTGCACATGCTGCTGATCTACCAGACATACTGTACATGCTGCTGATCTACCAGACATACTGTACATGCTGCTGATCTACCAGACATACTGTACATGCTGCTGATCTACCAGACATACTGTACATGCTGCTGATCTCTACCAGACATACTGTACATGCTGCTGATCTACCAGACATACTGTACATGCTGCTGATCTACCAGACATACTGTACATGCTGCTGATCTACCAGACATACTGTACATGCTGCTGATCTCTACCAGACATACTGTACATGCTGCTGATCTACCAGACATACTGCACATGCTGCTGATCTACCAGACATACTGTACATGCTGCTGATCTACCAGACATACTGTACATGCTGCTGATCTACCAGACATACTGCACATGCTGCTGATCTACCAGACATACTGTACATGCTGCTGATCTCTACCAGACATACTGTACATGCTGCTGATCTACCAGACATACTGCACATGCTGCTGATCTCTACCAGACATACTGCACATGCTGCTGATCTACCAGACATACTGTACATGCTGCTGATCTACCAGACATACTGCACATGCTGCTGATCTACCAGACATACTGCACATGCTGCTGATCTACCAGACATACTGTACATGCTGCTGATCTACCAGACATACTGTACATGCTGCTGATCTACCAGACATACTGCACATGCTGCTGATCTACCAGACATACTGCACATGCTGCTGATCTACCAGACATACTGCACATGCTGCTGATCTACCAGACATACTGTACATGCTGCTGATCTACCAGACATACTGTACATGCTGCTGATCTCCTACCAGACATACTGTACATGCTGCTGATCTACCAGACATACTGCACATGCTGCTGATCTCCTACCAGACATACTGTACATGCTGCTGATCTACCAGACATACTGTACATGCTGCTGATCTCCTACCAGACATACTGTACATGCTGCTGATCTACCAGACATACTGTACATGCTGCTGATCTCCTACCAGACATACTGCACATGCTGCTGATCTACCAGACATACTGCACATGCTGCTGATCTCCTACCAGACATACTGCACATGCTGCTGATCTCCTACCAGACATACTGTACATGCTGCTGATCTACCAGACATACTGTACATGCTGCTGATCTCCTACCAGACATACTGTACATGCTGCTGATCTACCAGACATACTGCACATGCTGCTGATCTACCAGACATACTGTACATGCTGCTGATCTACCAGACATACTGCACATGCTGCTGATCTACCAGACATACTGCACATGCTGCTGATCTACCAGACATACTGTACATGCTGCTGATCTACCAGACATACTGCACATGCTGCTGATCTACCAGACATACTGTACATGCTGCTGATCTACCAGACATACTGCACATGCTGCTGATCTACCAGACATACTGCACATGCTGCTGATCTACCAGACATACTGTACATGCTGCTGATCTACCAGACATACTGCACATGCTGCTGATCTACCAGACATACTGCACATGCTGCTGATCTCCTACCAGACATACTGTACATGCTGCTGATCTACCAGACATACTGCACATGCTGCTGATCTCCTACCAGACATACTGCACATGCTGCTGATCTACCAGACATACTGTACATGCTGCTGATCTACCAGACATACTGTACATGCTGCTGATCTACCAGACATACTGCACATGCTGCTGATCTCCTACCAGACATATTGCACATGCTGCTGATCTCCTACCAGACATATTGCACATGCTGCTGATCTACCAGACATACTGTACATGCTGCTTATCTGCCCTCGGCTCATGTTTTAGTGGATGGATTCAGGATTGAGCCTCTTTCCTATTATCCTCCAGTAGGACTAGCTCCCTGAGTGAAGGTGGGGATCGTCTCAGAGCTGTTCAGTAGGACTAGCTCCCTGTGAAGGTGGGGATCGTCTCAGAGCTGTTCAGTAGGACTAGCTCCCTGAGTGAAGGTGGGGATCGTCTCAGAGCTGTGATTATGGTACCTGGTCAGGGAAAGCAACCATTAACTCCTAATGCAATCGCAGCCTGGCAGAAACTTCTAGAGCATGCTTTTCCTCCGTTTCAAAAAGGGTGGACTTGTTACATACATGCACCAAACTTAAAAGACAAGGGTCTATAACATGGGGCTTATGCCCTTTATATATATATATATATATATATATATATATATATATATATATATATATATATATATATATATATATATAACCATTTTACACACTTTAAACTTCAGTACAGTTTATAATGACAGTGCCCACAATAGACTGCATTACCCAAAAATATATTCAAACAAAACACTGTACAGCTGCACCACACACACAACTACAGCTCTCATTGCTCTCACACAGCTTCTTTTTTATAAGCACCCAAACAAAAAACAAAAAAACAACTATCCTTAAACGGTATATCTTTGGCAAATCATATTTTTAAAAATCATATTTTTTCCCCTTCAACAGAACTAATTCAACTTTAGTAAGTCGATCTAATCAGTAAAATTTGTGGATTATAAAGAAATCCCTAAATATATTTGCAAAATATAGCTATACTAAACACAGCTGTATCGTTGGCCTATTAATTTTTGAACACCATTTGTTTGCTCATCTTTTGACAAATTGAGTTAATTAATAACAATTACTGTTAATAACAACTGTGTTTTTTTTAAAATTTAGTTGTCTCGACTATACAGTGGAAAAGAGGCAATGGAGTCATATGGTAACCTGTGGGGCTCCAGGAACTGTGCACCCCTGACATAGTGCTTTGGGACTGGATCCTGAGCTCTGCATCCTGCTCTGCTCTGCATCCTGCTCTGTGAAGTGGGCGAGCTCATCCCCTTGAGCTGGGGCAGTGCATTTTCAATCTGCAGTGTGTGGGGTTGGAAAGAGGCACACCTACCTCATCCTTGTGTTTTTTAAAGGGAGCTCAATGTTCACAAAACTTACTTTCAGGCAGCCTGTACCACTTGTGATCCCTGAGATTAATTCTCACATCATAGTGTTCTGGGCTGTGCTGCCACACTATACTGTATTAGATACATGTGTTTAATAAGTGAGCAGGAGAGATGGAGATGAAGAGAGGGTCTGTGCTTTTCAATTGGAAGCTTCAGTTTTTGAAAAAGTTATGCTTTTATTTAATTATTAGTTTATTTATTTAAGTGATTCCCATTGAGACTGTGGCTTCCTTTTCAAAGGAAAGCCTGTCAAACAGAAACTGATACAATTCAGCAATAGTATATTACAGGAAAACATAAACCAACTATCTATCCAGGCTTTATCAGAACAACGATCCCGTTACACAGCCATTCACACTACAGTCAAGGAAGAGGAGGGCACAGAATTACTCGCTACAATGGGTATCATTTATTGCATTATTAGGTATCATTTATTACTGACTATCATCGCAGGTAAATTAAGGACTACTCATTGCACATAAGTGGGGCTGGTTCACGTCATGCTACCACACACCAGGACTGGCTCTCCTTCAGATATTATTTCAGATGTTGGCGGAGGATCTCATCGAGTTTATCCCTGATTTGAATCAGCCTCAGCCTGGCCTGCTTCATAGTATCTGGTTTGACCCCCTTCAGCAGGTTTGCTTTAGTGTGGCGGAAGAACTTCACAGGGACGCCCAGGCGCCATTGCGTAATTGCCAGGTGGCGCTCGTTCCCCAGGAAGATGTGTGGGATGTTGCCTTCACCCAGTCTGTCGATCAGGTATTTGATCATCTCTCTGAGCTGCTGTTCCAGGCAGCCAGCGGCCCAGGCCTGGGGAGGGGACTCCATAACCAAGTGGAAGAGAGCGGTCTTCAGGTAGTAGGAGCGAAGCCCGTGGGTGAAGTGGGATGACGGATAGAGCTGATCGTCGTTCTGTCTGAGGTACTTGAGGATCTGCAGGCACTTGAGGTGGCAGGAATTATAAGGCAAGACACGCTTCATTTTCTCAAAGAAGTCCCTCTCGCTGGTGGACAAGGACAGCCTCCATGTGGCCTCCTTTGGAAGGTTGATCTCACTGGAGCACTGCTTCGCAACGAGGAAGGCGTTCTCATATGCGATAGCCGGCACGATGTCGATGTTCAGCTCCTTCTTATTCTTGGTCACGAGAAGGTTCCTGGCAGGATCGTGCTGTTGGAACCTGAAGGTGTATCCGGGGAAACTCTTCTCGAGTGCTGGCAGAGCTTGATCAGACAGAGACTGGAACCACTTCCGGATCTTGTCAGCCGACAGAAGAAACCCGTAACCACGACCATCTGTGCAGAACTTGGTCTTGAATTGTAATTGAACAGGTGGTTGAGATCCAATCTTGACAATCCCAAAGCGGCTGGGAACGTGTGGATCAGTGTCGCAGAAAACGATCTGTTGCAAGTTGGTCTGGATCGGCACCATGAAGTCAAACTCCAGCTCTGGCTTCACCTTCACGCCCTCAAAGGAGCTCCCGGTGCCGATGGGCTCTCTCCCGATCTCCGGGTCCCCGTCCCGCCGGTGTATCTGAACAGCTTGCAGGAGAGTGCGGACCACACGTTCTGCAAACTGTCTGTCCCGGAGCAACTCTGAATCTGGGAACGTCACCTTCCTTGTGTACAGATCTTCAAGCAACTGCAGAGTGGACATTTTGTTTTGTTTTTCTGCGTTTGTCTCTTTTCGTAGATTTTAAACAAATCCAGTTTCCACCCGTCTGTCAACAATGAAACACAACACAAAACAGAAGACTAGTAAATGTTTGCAAGAATCTGCCCTGTGATGCAAAGTTGTGTTTTTTATAATAATCCTTAGCTTTCCTGCTCTCCAGCACTATTGAGTCTTCCTCTGTACCTTTAACACAACCGATCTCATAAGCAAGTAATGATTATTATTAAGAAAAAAAACACATATCTTAAAATTTCAGGATCTAGCCAACTAACGTTTCGACACAAGTGTCTTTATTGTGCTGATAGTCTTTCTAACACAAGTTCAAAGGCATGTAAGCAATCAATTACAAAGGACCGAATTCTTACGCGATTTAAAGCAATTCATATCTGTAGAAAAAGGGATGAGTGCATCCCTTTTCTTTATGGGGGGGGGGGGTGGATTCGACATGATAAGATAAGAAACTGGGCGTTGAGGAAAATGACCACTGAGTGATAATTAAGAGCATGAATCTCGGCTTCAAGCTGAGAGAACACTGTATATGATATTAAAAGTGTAGGGAGAGCCACCTGCTTTGTTTTATGATAAGCAGTTGGGTATAGAAGTTGGGGGCTTCACAGTCTTTGTTTGAGACGCCTTTCTCCGTGGAGACTCTACAGTAGGTGTTGAATCTGAGGGCCTCTCCCTGGGACTTTCCTTATTGCTTTGTAAGTTTGTTTAACACTAATAAAAGTGTGTGATTTCACTCGACCTTTGTGTGACCTTGTCTCTGTTCAACTGCTGGGGTTCCTAGAATCGGAATTTAAATAAGGAGCTTTTCATTAAGAAGGTTTTACCCTTAAAAGCAACTTCTACAAACAAATTGATTTATAACAGTATATAAATAAGTACTTTTTTATTATGCATTGCAAATTTAAATATGTTAACAATGTAAAGTACAGCTTAATATCTATGGTGATATTTTCCGTATTTATTACATCATTTCTGTTGTGCAAATTACAAATATATATCCTTCGTCTAGATCAGGGGTGTCAAACTCAGTTCCTGGAGGACTGCAGTGTCTTCTGGCTTTCGTTCCACCCGAGCTCTCAATTACTTAATTGGTCTAATTATTTGATTAACTGGACACATTTAACACTTCACTTCAGGCCTCAGAATGTTTCATAGGTAGTGTACCTTGAATCAAGTGCATTTTTAAAACCATCAACTGTAAAAGACCTTGAAAAATATTAAATATGTCAAATTCAACAAATAATTAGATCAATTATGTTAATTGAGAGCTTAAGTTGGAATGAAAACCAGAAGACCCTGCGGCCCTTGAGGACTGAAGTTTGAACCCCCTGTTCTGGACTGTTAAAAAGTACAGCTGATAGACATTAAAGAAAACAGATTTCAGACACACAGCTTTGTGTAGATAACCCTGAATAGTCTCCCGGATTCTTAATGTGTTTTACAGCTTTCATAAATACAGACCTGCAATGCAGGCTGATAGATTCAGCTTTCTTTGTGCTGTTAATCAGCCAGACTTACCTGAATCGGAGAACTCTGCTTGTCCGAGGGTAAGGAAGTGTCTGTGAGAGGAGACCCAAGTCTGCAAACTCTATATACGTGTATCTGACAGGCAAAAAGGGCTACAACTGTACCTTGTGACTTCCAGGAACAATGCAGTGCCCTGTTCAGAAAACGAAAGTGAATCTAACCACACATACTGTACATGCTGCTGATCTACCAGACATACTGTTCATGCTGCTGATCTCCTACCAGACATACTGTACATGCTGCTGATCTACCAGACATACTGCACATGCTGCTGATCTACCAGACATACTGTACATGCTGCTGATCTACCAGACATACTGTACATGCTGCTGATCTACCAGACATATTGCACATGCAGGTGTGAGTCCATGGTATTGACAATGTCGACCCAGGGGACGTTTTCGACCTGAAAAAAGAAACAAGGACCAGGGGTCACAAATGGAGATTAGATAAAGGGGCATTCAGAACAGAAAATAGGAGGCACTTTTTTACACAGAGAATTGTGAGGGTCTGGAACCAACTCCCCAGTAATGTTGCTGAAGGTGACACCCTGGGATCCTTCAAGAAGCTGCTTGATGAGATTCTGGGATCAATAAGCTACTAACAACCAAACGAGCAAGATGGGCCGAATGGCCTCCTCTTGTTTATAAATCCAGGATATGGGTGAGCAGCTTGGTCTGGAAGGTGGCAGAGTCCCGCTCTTTGCCAGTGTCTGGGTTCATGGGTGGGATCAGTAGATATAGGGTGCTAATAACTGTTGCACAGGGAAACAAGCATGCAAGTTTAAAGGAGGAAACGATTGTAAATACGTGATCTTTTTTGTTTTTAAGGTGTTTCGTTTTGTTTTGCAGGCTGGCCTGTTACAGATTAGAAGACTCTGAGGTGACCCTGACTCTCCGGCGCGGCTCCGCTCAGCACCAGCTCGTGGTTCTCACGGGCTTCGTGGAGCCCTTCCTGCCCATTACCGGGTCACTGTACATGACTCTGGGGGAGTGTGAGAGCAGAGGAGGTGGGACACAGGCTTCGGGGCTTGAACCAGAGCGGCTGTGAAAGGTGCTAGGGATTCACACTGGAGGCAGGTCGGTTTAAATGTGTACATTTACCTTTTCAGTAGCTCCTCTCGTGTACTCTTGGTATTGACCTGGTGGGGCCTGGGGCCAGTGCTGTGTTCTGAAATGTTCTCCTCCATCCAGCAGATGGCACCACAGTGCTGCGGGCACGCGTGTTGACCCCCGTGGAAGAGGTTAACCTTCCACGCAGAGGAGGTTTTTCCAGGAGAGGGAGAGGGAGAGGGTGGGGAGAGGGGCACACCCACTCCTTACACCACCACCGGAGGGCCCTGCTGACCACATCGCTGGCTAAGTGGCTATACTGCGGGAGCCACAGAACTGAATGACAAGAGGATTGCTGCACTTTGCAGGGTCGTACTGGGACCAGCATGGCGGCTGACTGGTTTAGACCATAACTGGGATACCCAGTCCCTGAGCTTCTCAAACCAGCTACTCCTCACACCGTAGCCCAGAACTGGTAACATTAACCCTTCCATCACTGCAGCTAGTCTCAGCGTGAAGACAATGTGAATGGGAACCCTTCGCAGCTTGTTTGGGCTTTACTAAATACACTGTTGTGCAGGTTTTGGTTTCTGCAGTAAAACCCAATTCTTTTTGCTGATGTAGAAATAATAATAATAATGCAGATATAGATGCGTGGTTGGGTTTAATAAAATAACACACGGTTTACATTTTAGTTTTGAAACCATTCTCTTTATTATTTGCAGTAGTCCTGGCCCGGTGTCTCCAATGTTAAGATATGATTAGACAGAAAATGAAAAATGTGACATATTGTACTACTCTTACGGCTTCCAGTAGACTTTTTGCGATATAATTTTGTAGTTTCTTTGATTACATGATGTCAAATAAAATATCTAAATTATATTCCCCCCCTCCCATTGGGGCTTTTGTTATTATTTATTTCTTAGCAGATGCCCTTATCCAGGGCAACTTACAATTGTTACAAGATAGCACATTATTTTTACATACAATTACCCATTTATACAGTTGGGTTTTTACTGGAGCAATCTAGGTAAAGTACCTTGCTCAAGGGTACAGCAGCAGTGTCCCCCACCTGGGATTGAACCCACGACCCTCCGGTCAAGAGTCCAGAGCCCTAACCACTACTCCACACTGCTGCCCTTGTTCCATTGAGTTTAGTAGTGTGGGCTTGCATTGCCTGTGCTATTTCAGGAGACGTGGTTTAAAACAAGGCCAACATGGACATAGATAAGAACAAAAAAAATCAGACAGCAAGTTCAGCTTAATGAACATTTAATAAAGTATAATCTTGAAGTACAGCAGTGAACAATTTACCAAAGAGGCTGTTCTAGTGTGTGTGTATTTTATATATATATACACACACACACACACACACACATTCTGTGGGTTAATCCTTCAAGTGCACAGACTGCATCAAGACCCATCCACCAGATTAACACAATATCAAAGTTTGATAAGGACTGCATGGGATCTTGTAAGTTGTAATGCCTTTTTTAAAAATATTTTTTTTATTGCTAGTATCCCAACAGTTTTAACAATGAAACTGTATTTAAAAAAAAAAATACATGGAACAATATTTAAATATCAAAAGAATACATTTTTTATGTTTTAAAGCATTTTGTTCACACACCCTTCTTAACATAAGATAAAACAAGGCTAAGAAACTGAATCAAAGAAAATAGTTTCAGGGCAGCGCAGGGCTTCCTGTTAACAGCTGTGTTTAGTCTTCACCTGGACGCGACCTGTTTAGTTTTCAATGAAATCGGATAGACCGAGCTATATTTATGTCCATCAGAGCTGGAGGAGAAGGGGACCCATGTCAGGAAGGTGGGGGTTGGGGTTCAGTAATGCAGGCTGGAGTACAGCGAGTTGCTCGGCTTGTTAACTGGCCTGTAGGTTGCATATGACTGGCTGTTGGAAGACGCTGGCAGGAGGAGGAGGCCGGTGTGCTCGTCCGTGTGGCAGCGAGCCATGGCCTCCTTGTAGTTGATCTTCTCCTTGGTGACGGGGTCGATCAGGTCCTTGGCGTAGTTGACGTCCTCCTGGAGCTCCCTGGCCGTGGTGCCGTCGATCATCTTGCTGCTGACGGCATCCTGCAGGTTGATACGCCCGGCCCGCTTAGGATCTATCAGCCCCCCCGTCAGGTACTGGGCCTCCATGTAACGCATGGCGTTGTCCCGCGGCATCCAGCCCTTCAGCACGGCCTCACCGACGGAGAGCCTGTTCTTGGTGACTGGGTCCTCCACCCCGGTGAAGGCTTTCTGGGCGTTGAGCAGCCTCTGGAGTTGCGTGTTATCGATCAGGCTTCGCTCGGCCGCCTTGTGGATGGAGTAGCGGTCCCTGGTGGAGATGTCGATGATCCCACCCGTGGCGGCCTGCATCTCCAGCAGCTTCTGCCCAGTAATGGGGTCGATGAGCTTCCTGGTCACGGCGCTGCGCACAGACATCATGGAGTCCGTGCTGGGGTCATAGATCCCCGCGATGGGGAAGCTATCCTCCTGTTGGGAGCTGGAGACGGTTCCAGACTGGTAGCTGAAGTTCTGTAGGTGTGTGGTGGAGGAAAGCAACGGGGCAATTGGTTTGGGCTTGGTTTCGCCGGCCACCAGAAGGGCGAACTCGGCGATATGGAGCTTGCCTTCCCTGAATCTGCGGACCTGCTCGGGAGTCACCCGGTTTTGTCTGAGCGCTTCGTCGATGGAGTACTGCTTGCCACTCTTTTTGTCCAGGAGCATCTGTCCACCGGAGCTCCTGGTGGTGATCTCCTCCCAGTCGCACTCCTGCTCTTGGAGTATGATGTACTGGCTGTAGTCGATCAGGCCTCTCTTGTAAGCCTCGTAAGAGGACATGTCTTTGCCCGTGTCGGGGTCGAAGATGGAGATCTTGGTGGAAAGGTTGCTTTCGTACATGTGCATCTCGTTCTGCTTCTCCTCATTCTTCAGTTTCTCCAACAGCTCCCGGAGGGTGAGCTCCCTCTGGCGGAGCTTGTCTTTCTCCTGCAGGATGTCCTGCTCCAGCCGCAGCATCTCCGTCTCCATCTTAATGCTCTTCTCCCTGCTTACCTGACTCCTCTCACTCATCAGCTTGGAATGCTGCTGGTAGGAGATGCTCATATGCTGCTTCTCCATGTCCAGCATCTTCAAGTCCTTTTCAACAGCCTCCTTATCCCTGCGCAGGGCATCCTTGGTCTGTATGAGCATGGCCTCCTCCCGGGAGATGCTGCTCCTCGTGTTCTCCAGTCTATTGAGACGGTCCGAGAGACGCTGCAGCTCATCCTCTGCGTCCCGCCTTGCGTTCCTCTCCTGGTTCAGCTGGTCCCTTATCCTTGTTCGTTCACCTTCCACCAGTCTGTCTTTCTCTACCCTGATCACCTCTTTGTAGACTGTCTTCTCCATGGACTTCTCCCTGGTCAGGACCTCCACCTTGATCTGGATGTTCCTGAACTCCCTCTCCAGCCTCAGGATGTCGTTCATCTCTTTCTCCAGCTCGCCTCGCAAGCTGCTGGATGCCTTCTCCAGGTGGGGGTCTCTCTCCACCTTCAGAACCTCCTCCATGATGATCTTCTCCTCGACGGGCGGCGGGGCCGAATTGATCTCTGTGATGCGGGTCTTTATTTGCCTGAGCTCCATCTCCACTTGGATCTTCTTGCTGCGCTCGTCCTGTTGGTTCAGGATCCTCTCCTTCTCTTCCACCAGGGCACGGAGCTGCTGCACTTCCAGCTCCAGCTTCCTCCTGGTCTTCACCTCCTCGTCCAGACTCCTGCACAGCTTCTCGTGCTCCATGGCCTGCCTGGGGTCCTTCTGCAGCCGTGTGACTTCCTGGACCACCACCTTCTCCTGGGGTTTCTGCCTCTCGAGGAGGATGTAGGTGTTCTGCAGGTCGAAAACCTTTTCCTCCGTCGCTCTGCGATGCTGACCTTCGTCACGCAGCTCCCTCCGGAGCCTGTCCGCTTCCTTCTCCAGGAGGGGGTCGTTTTCGTACCGGGTCACCTCCTTGGTAACTAGCTTGGTTTCCACCTTGGACTTCTCTACCTTCCACTCGTCCCTCTCCTTGCGCATGCGGAGCAGCAGCTCATAGGAACTGTTGTAGCTGGAGTTCTGCCGCTCCAGCTGCTGCTTCATCCTCTCAATCTCCCGCAGGGTCTCTGGGCTCTTCTCCAGTTTCACCACTTCCTGGTTCACCTCTTTTATTTCCACCTTTGGCGGCTGAGACCTCAGGGCATTCAGGTCCACCATGACCTTATTGATGTCTACCTCCAGTTGTTCTCGTTGCTTGGTGGAATCCTGCAGCTCTCTCCTGAGGCGGACCAGCTCCCTCTCTGTTTCTGGGTCAACCTGGAAGATCTCCTTGACAATCTCCTTGATTTCCACCTTCTGTTTCATCACGTCCACTTGCGTGAAGCGGAGCTGTAGGTTGGTAAACTCCTTCAATAGGTTGGAGGTGGAGTTCCTCTCCTCTTCCAGGGCAGTGCGGAGCCTAGCAGACTCCTTGATGAGCATTGGGTCCTGCTCTACTTTCTTCACCTCCTTTGTGATGATCTTGGGCTCCACTGTGGGAATGATCCTCTCCAGGGTGTTGATCTGGCTCCTCGTTTGGAAGATGTGGTCATTCAAGGATTTGCTCCTCTGGCTTTCGTCAGAAATCTGCTTCTCGAAGGTCCTGCATGCCATTAACATCTCAGGGTCTTTCTCTAACTTTACCACCTCTTTCATCACCATCCTCTCCCTGACTTTGGGCTTCTGCTGCTCCAGGATGGTGATCTCAGTCCTCATGTGCACTGTCTCGCTCTCCAACGTCCGCAACTCTTCTTTCAGTCTGCGGATCTCTTCTCTCAGTTTGGCCGCGTCTCTGTCCAGCTGGGGGTCAGGCTCAATCTGGGTCACTTCCTTGGTCAGCAACTGGGGCTTGATGGTCTTCATTTCCTTCTCCAAGACTGTGATCTTCTTGCTCGTCACGTCGATTTCAGTCTGGATGGAGGAGCGCCTCATGTTCTCGTCTTCTATCTTGCTCCTCAGGGTGAAGAGGTCGCTCTCCAGTTTGGGGTCTCGGTAGTACTGCACCACCTCCTTCTCCTCGACCCTCTCCACCCCTCTCCTGCCCTTCAGGATCGTCAGCCTCTTCCTGGTCTCTGCCAGCTCGTTCTCCACACGGGTGCGTCGGGAGATCTCATTCTCCAGATCAGTCTTCAGGCTCTCTGTCTCGTTGATGCTTTTCAGCTGGCTGCTTTGCTGGAGTTGCTGTTGAATCACCACCTGATTGACTTGCTGCTCCTTCTGCAGATCGGAACAGAGAATGCATTAGCTGGGGGAATTGTTATAAAGTCTACAAAATGCATACATGTAATAAAATTGGTCTCTTCTTTTTAATATGATCACACAGACAGTCTTTACACTACTGCATTTTTTTAATCAAAAGTTTGTGTTATTTATAGTCTCCACAGTTGCAAAAATTGTGAAAGTTGCTAACCTTTATGATAGCAATCCTTGATCTTTTTTTAAAAAGTAGTATTAACATATTTTTCAAACATGAATAACTCCACAGTACCTTTCCCATGACCTTGCTAGCATAATCCAGCTGGTTCAGGAGCTGCTCGTTCTCAGCAGAGACCTGAGTGTAGTGGCTCACCAGGTCCTTCTCCTAAACATTAAAGAAGAAAACAAGCAAGCAGTCAAGAACACAAACTCAGACAATTGGTTCCGGAGCTGCTCAGATCTCTGTTTCCCAGTTTTCCAAAATCTAAATAATTGTAAAAACAAACCAAAAAAAAATACAGTTTGGTAGTCTCTTTTTTTTCAATTTGCATTGAATACACCTTTTTAATTTGGTGTTACCAAGTGAAAAACAGGTGGGGAAAGTGTTATAAAGGTCTGAGAAATCTTGATGCTACAGACCCCCTTGGTAATTAATGGGACGGGTCCAGTCTAGTTTGGGGGGGTCAGTCTTGCCTGTTTCTGTATGCTGTCTTGTAGGGGGGTGGTGCGCAGCCTCTTCGCATCCTGGGCACCGATCGTGGGGTCCAGGGATGAGCGGTACTTGTCTGAGACTGTGTCGTAGTCCTTTTAAAAAAGGGGAGAAAGACGGCATTAATTAACAAAAATCAACAGAACGATGGCTGTCCAACTGCCTTTTCAAACTGCTTTATGTTTTTTTTCTATGTAAGGATAAAATAGTTTGCCCAAAACGTACATTGAGGAGCATCTGAAGGTCTTGGGAGAGGTCGACGGTCCGGTCCATATCATCTCCCTTCCTCTTGATGTCTTCCACAACCCTCTGGAAAAATGTCACAAAAAGTTCAAGAAATTGCTGTCTGAAACTCCCAAATAATGTATCTAGTTATTTTGTGGTGTTTGAATTACTGTCTCTGGAGCCACTCTCCCAGCCCCACTCTCATCCATAGAGCAGTGATAGCACAAGCAGTGGCAATGTGAGGGGCAGCTCAGTCCTGATGCTCATCCAATCCCTCTTGGCATCTCTATTTGAGAAGTGCCAGTTGATGGCTTCATGTAAACGTGTGGTGGTTTTGTGCCGTGAGACTACTATTCTAAGCTGGAATCGAACCCAGATCTCCAAGAGCAGAGAGAGGCGTAGTGCATTAACCAGCTCCCTAGAATCACGCAGAAGCCTCACAAACTGGGCTGTGGTTAACAGATGACCGCTTCGTTCTATAATTATGCAGGGCGTTGAAATGGTGCCTGGGTTCCTAACCCCCTTACCTTCTGGGAGTTGTACTTGTTGGTGACCTGGGAGAGCCCGTCGCTGGTGCTGATCTTGTTGTTGGGTAGATTGTCCATGAAGTTATTCAGGGATTGGCAGGAATTCTGCAGGCTCTGGTTCTTTCGACTAGCTTCCTGCGTGAGCTGCTCTCTGGTCGGGACAGGAGAGAGGAGAGGGAGGAAGGTTACATCTTTGTATTTTCATTTCACACCAAAACTGCACTCGGTGAATATTTCTATATTATGGTTCTGTAGAAACAGCCACAGCAGCTAGTGTTCATGTGCTGAGGATTCACTGACTGGCTGGCTGCCTGAACATGATGCTCCGAACGGTCTCAGCATCAAGCATCATCATGATAACCAAACGCTGTCTTATTTAAAAAAGTAACTGAAGATACAATAGGCTGCTGAGAGAATAGAACCCCAGAAGTGAACTCCTGTGTGCTCACCTCTGGCCAATCTGGCCGGCCACGCTGGCGTATCGTTCTCGCAGTCTCTGCACCTCGGCCTCTTGCTTCTTGATGTCGGGGCAGTACTCCTGGAAGCCCTTCTGCAGGGAGTTGCACTGCTGCTGCGTCACATCCAGGTCTTTGCCCAGCTTCGTCAGGACATCATCCTTCTCAGACAGATCGCTCTGCATTTTCTAAAGGAGGCAAGGGGCGGGGGGGGAATAAAAAGGGAGATTATCTCACAGCAGAGACAGGGGAGCAGAGACAGGAGAGCAGGGGACAAACACACACCAGACTTGTTTTTATGTTGTGTTTAAAGTATTTGGAGACAGTGTGGCCTAGTGGCTGGCAGGACTGTGAGGGAGACAATGTGGTCTGGTGGTAAAAGCTAAGGGGGTGGGAGGCAGCATGACCAGGTAGTTAGAGCTGAGAGACAAAGAGGGAGGCAGAGTGGCCAAGAGGTTAGAGCTGAGCCACTGGGAGGGAGGTTGTGTGGCCCAGTGTAGATCTAAGGCCCTCGTGGATACAGTGTGGCACAGTGGCTTGGGCTGTCCCATCACAGGTCATGAGTGTTAAGAGCATGCCCACCTGGAGCTCCCGGTTGCGTGCCTGGATGGCGCTGGGGTTGTTGACGATGCCCGTGTCTGCTGCCAGTTCGCGCTCGAACTTGGAGATGATGCCGTCTGCCAGCTTGATGTCCTTCTCCAGATTCAGGGCAGCGTTGGCTCTGATGGGGAAACAGACGTGACGTTTATGTTCTCCAATCTGATTATTTCGCACCCCTTATTGGTGTTATATTCCTCAGGAATGAAACCGTCACTATGAATCCACAGCCAGTCTCTCCTCTTATCCAGACTGCACCGTGAACGTCACGCGGTGTTGTTTCACAGCTGCTAGACGGCGGCTGGCACTTACTTCTGAGTGTACAGGCTGGACAGGGCGCTGACCTCGTCGTACTTGCTCTTGACGTTGTTCAGTTTGTTGGGCAGTGCCGCTGCTGTGGGGCCGGTGGGCTTTGTGGAGATGAAAGCCTCAATCTCCCGCTGGGCCACATCCTTCTCCATCCCGATGCTCTGCAGGGCTTTGTTGGTGCGCTGCACAGGGGAACCAGAGGTTAGAGTGCGACACAGACTCCACGAGTCCGATAGGCAACACTGTCACCTGCGACCATTACCCTCTCCAGAGACACTGTATATTGTACTGTACGATGCAAAAAGCATTGAAGAAGTTAACTAGCCATCATAGAAAAAGATATTGTGAACAAAAATCCCTTAAGAATAATACAATGCTCCCTTTAATAAGGCATCCCTTCATGCTGTGGAACAGGTTATCAGGAGTTATGGCTCCCAGTCGCCACGCAATGCTGTTCCACTGGCACTTTCATTCTCGTTGCAAGGTGACACACAGACAGCATGGTCTCGTGACTGTGGGGTCCCACTATAGCTCTGTTTGGGCTCTTGTCTCACCTCCTGGTCCTGGAGCCGGGTGCTCATGTCCTGGGGCGCGGAGCTGCGGTTCAGTGGAGCTCGCAGGCGGTTCACGATGTCCTTCTCTGTCTGCACCAGGTCCCCGTTGATCAGGTCCAGCCGCTCAGAAAACTTCCTGGCCTGAGGCTCGTCGTTGCTGCTGTAGACGCCTCCTGGAAGAGATGGAGGGTGCCAGAGAGATTTAGGAAACTGCACCCCTGGGTTCTCCCATCTTGGGCCCGTTGCTCTATAGTACAGAACACATTATGGACTCCTTCTTGCATTGCCTCCTCTGCAGTGCGATCAGAGGAGCTGCTACACTGGTACGAGCCACTTGACAATGGCACCAAAGTATGATCACAACCAATACACGCTGGTTATCAGTTGCAGTACCACAGAACCACATCAGTGTGCTATCGTATCAGGGCAACACTGTGCAGTGTTTGACACAGATGCATGTGTCCTTGTTTGAATTGCTTCAGGCTGCTATGGGTTCTGCTAAGCTGAGAGTAAGGCGATGGTATTGTAATGGTGCATTTTACATAACTTTAAGCACTCAATCATGAGTTGTATTAAAAAAAAAAAAATTGGTTCCAGTGAGCCATTTTGTCAGAAACATTGGCTTCATTTTTGTTGTATTCCTGATTTGGATTTGCTTCTGCAATGGCGTGTCACTGGGGTTTCCCACTTGTCTGTGTGAAGGGCATTGCGGATTGTCACTATGAAGAAGGTGTAAGAGGGTTTGAAGCCGAGCGCACCTGCTTTCTGCGAGCGGTTCACCTCCATAGACTGTCTCTTCAAGCTGCTCTGCAGGTCAGCCCTGTTCCTCTTCAGCTCGTTCATGTCGTTATTCAGCCTGGCCACCAAGCAGAGGAGACAAGTTATTCACTTTAACATTAATGGTCACAAGAACAAGGTGAGAGGGAGGAAGACTTCTCTCTTTGACATGCATAGCGATGGAAAGCGAGGTAGCGCTATACTGTACAGCTTATAAGAAGTGCAGTAGACAGCGTTTGTGCTCGAGAGCGTGTGAGCGTCCTGCACAGACGGCAGTGTGGTACCTGTCCAGCTTGTCGATGGCCTCAGGGTCTGGGGGAGGGATGTTGAAGCACACTCCAGGGAGGCTCTTGGTCACCCCATTGCTGGCCTGCACCACCCAGTTCTCGTTGTCGGTGTTGTCTTTCAGGATGAACTTCTCTCCGCGTGTCACCTCCGCCTGACAAGATGAGAAGACAGTCAGAACCACAGGCATGCGGAGAGGCTCTGGGTGTAGTGAAGCAGCGGATAAGACCATTAATACGGTTGTGTTGAAACTAGAAATGTAGTAATATCATATTTTCATCATCGATGCCTTCCGGGACAGTCTACCTACAAATAAGCCAGCTGGCTAAACCGATGTTACGTCAGGTTTACGTGGCATCTTACGTTATCATTGTAAGCTGTCACTGGTGACTGTATGAACATGCCTCCGATGTTGGCGCTCACCTTGCCGTTGTCCCAGTCGCACAGGGACTCCACGCTGACGGGTTTGGAGGTGCGGGAGCGGCGCAGTTTGAGAGGGGAGATGAGGGGGCTGCGTTTCTTCAGGTCCGCGAGCAGACGCTCGTTCTGCAGGATGCTCTTGTCCTGGCTCTGCAGAGACAGACACACAGCGTGAGGAGAAGGAGAGAAGAGAGGGGCTACCCCTGAACACACAGCACCCTCCCCTCAAGCAGCTCCAGAACCACTCTTAGCATCCCCCAGGCACGGCTCAGTTTTGGTGGAGGGGCTGTGACAAGATGAAGGGTTAATACTACCACTGAGTTTGGGTTAAGACTGGTGGGTGGGATGACAAGGACAGGGACTTAGATAGGAATGAGGCTGAATAGCTTTCTCGTATTCCATGCAGCTGCATGAACAATGTTCTTTTTACTGGATCTCATTTTGGAATCCCTGTCTTTCATTAATTCAGATCTGAGGACTGATTGAATCTCACTGTTGGATTTCACACTGCATTAGATTCCAGCTCTCCCATTCGTGGAATAGCTACAGTACTCTGTGAACTTTAACAGTCTCCTGTATACTCTCTTGTTCAGAAGTACTGTTACAATGCCTTCCAACCCGTTCCAATCCCACCCCCCCCGGACCCCCTGGCCCCTCACCTCGATTGTCCTCAGGATCTCACTGTTGCTTTTGAGGCCGAGGGATTTGGGGTCAAGTTGTGTGTTGAGCTTCTGGACAGACTGGGACACGGTGTCCACATCATCCTGGAACTGAAGAGCAGCAGCAAGGGGGATGAAACACGGCATCACTGATTCCATTCATTTCAAATAGCCCTCCTGATAGAAACTCTTCAATAGACGAGCAGCGTAGTGCTGAGAAGCAACACAGGGAGGTGCAGCGCCAGGACTGCATAACAACATTCATTGTAGGCTTGTAGGCTTGTTACTGACCAGCCTGTAATCTCTGCATTTCGCTTCTGTGTTGGTATTACAGCAGCTGCATCCTTCAGTGCAAGAACACAAGAGTCCGGGGTGCCTTATAATTAAGTGGCTTAAAACAGAAAAACTAGAACTGAAGTTTCATGTGTGTAAGTTATGGTCCAAACAGGAGCCTGAGCAAGAACTCCGATCGCTTTTCAGATACCTTTAACAAAGAAATAAAGAACGGGACTCAGCGCATGCTCATAGCAGCTGTCAGCTGTGTGTTGGTGTTTTGTGCAGCAATGCAGAAGATGGTGCTTCTCTACCTTTTTATAGTCCTCCACATTCTGAAGGTGGCTCTCCTGGCAGATGCAGAGGTTCAGGAAGCTCTGCCACTCGTTCCGAACCGCGTCTCTGTGTGCCTGAGGACAGAGAGGAACCGCGTTACAGCTCTGAAACAGAACCCTCAGGCACTCCACCCCTCCTCTACGCTGTCAGACACGCGCATGCTCTTCTGGAATCGGTACATCTGTACAGTTTTTACTGCATTGATCACTCACTCAAACTAAAACATGAACTACAATGCTCCCTCCATTATTTCTTGATTGGGTAGTTCACAAATGTGTTTAATTCATGGTTAGGCCATGTTAGCAGAAAAATGAACATGTGCTATACTGTAGAAAGAGCCCTTCTTTATTCACAATTTTCTTATGTGTAAGACAGATTGTGAAATCCTGACGTGGCACTGTGCTAATACTATGTGCGAAAAGATCCTGAAAGTTAAATAATAATTGCAATCCTGAACTCTTGTCCGTTTCCGTACAGTGCGGGTGCGAGCCACGCCCTGCTGCTCTCACCTGGATGGTGGGGCTGGCGGGATGCTTCATCTCAATGAGCCGGTCCCCATCGTCCTGCAGCTTGTTCACCTCGCTCTCGTGGGTCATCAGGCTATTGGTCTTGAAATTCTGAGGGGAGACAAGCCAGCATGGAGCTCAGCATCTCCCCCTGTCTGGTGGGAGGGCTAAGCGCTAGATGTTCAGGATAAAGCTATGAGTCCAGTACTAAAGACCGCCTGTCCATAAAGACTGCGTTTAGAGGGTGGCTTTAGCAGTCGCTATCTGTATAGACAGTAACTATACATTGGCTTTATTTCATTTTTTCTTCCCTCTTTCTCTTTGTTTCTCATTTCTCTCCTTCCTTCTGTTATCTCTGCTTCTCCCCACTCCCTCTTCCTCTCCCTCACCTCATACTTCCTGCACACGTCTGCAGATTCTCCATGTCTCTCTCTCTTCCTCTCCCTCTCCCTCTCCCTCTCCTCACCTTGTACTGCCTGCACACGTTGGCAGATTCTCCCTGCCTCTCTCTCCTTCTCCCTCACCCCATACTTCCTGCGCACGTCTGCAGATTCTCCATGTCTCTCTCTCTTCCTCTCCCTCCGCCATCCTCTCTCCTCACCTCATACTGCCTGCTGCGTTGGCAGATTCTCCCACTCTCTCCTCACCTCGTACTGCCTGTGCACGTTGGCAGATTCTCCCTCCCTCTCCCTCTCCCTCTCCCTCCTCACCTCAAACTTCCTGCGCACGTTGGCAGATTCTCCCTCCCTCTCCCTTTCCCTCCTCACCTCATACTTCCTGCGCATGTTGGCAGATTCTCCCTCCCTCTCCCTCTCCCTCTCCCTCCTCACCTCATACTTCCTGCGCACGTTGGCAGATTCTCCCTCCCTCTCCCTCTCTCCCTCCCCTCACTTCGTACTGCCTGCACACATCGGCAGATTCTCCCTCCCTCTCCCTCTCTCTCTCCTCACCTCGTACTGCCTGCGCACGTCTGCAGGCTCAGCCATGCGGTCGCTCCAGTCCCGCTTCAGCACCTGTTCCTGCTGCTCGTTCAGGTAGGTGAGCTCCTTGGTGCAGCCCTGCATGTAGTCGTACAGGCTGCCCAGGTAGTGCCCGCGCCACTGCGAGTTATCCTGGCGAGGGAAGACACTGTGAGCACGGGACACTCCAAACAGTAACACCACATTTCAGAGCCATGTATGTCTGTTCCAATTCTTACCAACAGATTCTTGTATTGCTCCTGAATATTAGCATACTGTTCCTGAAATAGAAAAAAAAAAACACAATTCATGATTTTGTTTTGAAGCGATTTACACAGGGTTGCTGGTTTTACAGTTTTCAATCTGTGGCCCGTAATGGTCTCACAGGACCCCTGATCGAGGGTTTGTGGTTTGGGGTGTGAGGTTTGGGGTGACACACAGGGTTGCTGGTGTTGCTGTGTTCAATCTGTGGCCTCTACTCGTCTCACAGGACCCCTGATCGAGGGTTTGTGGTTTGGGGGGTGGGGTTTGGGGTGACTCACAGGGTTGCTGGTTTTGCTGTTTTCGATCTGCGGCCCGTACTGCTCCACCTCCTTGTGCAGGATGTTGTGCTCTGCGATCTGCTTCTCCAGCTCCGGCAGGGTGGGTCCGTACACCCCTCCATTCACCTGCCTCTGCACAGACAGACACACGACACACCGTCAGCAAAGGAGCTCAGCAGAACAGCTCTGCTTTTAAACAGGTTATGAGCAGCTAGAACCAAAAACTAGACGAAGCCGTTCTCACACGTCAAATTGATTCCCACTGCCATCTCTCACTGGGTTCTCGTCAGCTGATCTGAACGCAGGCAGATCTCAATGCTGACCTTCTTTAAATCACTTCACGGGACCCTGGCGCTGTACACAGAGTCTCGCCTGCACTGTTATGCAAGTTTGATTTTCATAACATTGCTTCACACATTTCTATTTCCTCAGTGGTGGTATTCGGACTCTAATGGCCTCTATTATGCCCGTTTTTTATAGAGTCCCCATAGTGAGCAATCTCCCTGTGAAACTGCTTAATAATGTAATTCAAGTTTATCTGATCCTCCTTCTAACAAAGTGAATGCAATGATTTTGCCTATTCAACACATGTCTTTTGTTTTCATTATAAACCTAGGATACAGTAAAGTGTGGTTGGCAGAACCCCTGCTAACCTGTTTCTGGTTGAGAATTTGCGGCCAGTCAATTCCGGAGCCTCTATCGGGAACGTCCAGATGATCGTAGACCTCCCGGTACTGAACGCAGGCCTTGGACCAGCGCTCATGCAGCAGCTTGACACTGGGGAGAGAGGAGAGACAGTTACACATTTCAAACGTCACTTCACTATGGATCTGCCCCTGTGCTTTATTCGCTGGAGATTATTTGGGAGCTCCGTTGGCGGTGACTCACTCTTTATCGATCTCGGTGGCCTGGGGGTGCTGCCTCTTCTTGGCCTTGTCGACGTCGAGGAACAGGTCCTTCAGCAGGCCCTCCGCGTCGGACAGGTTGTCTGCATTCACCTTCTGATACTCGAAGGCTTTGCCTTTCCTCCGGTTGGAGCGGTCCTGTAGGAGTGAGCAGAGAACATTACAAGAGAGCACAGCACCGCGCTGACTGATACAGGCAAGAGACGACACTGACGTACTGCCCAAATCTGACAGAAACCCAACCGTGAGCCAGCTGCTAAATGAATGTGTGAAAACATACTGTGGGAAGCGGAGACAGACAGTCGTGTAGTTAGGTCCTGACTGCACTGAGACCCTAGCGCAGTCATGAAGCATCACACTTACCACAGTGAGTTTTTCCTCAGAGCTGAGAATGTCCTTTTCCACCTGGTCCGCATTCTTCTGCATGCGAGCGATCAGCAGAGCCAGATCATTGACCTCGGACCTGGGGAGAGGGGGCAGGGACACCATCAGTCACACCAGCACTTTACTACAGTCATAATCATAGCAATAAAGTAGTGAAAAGTGGGGATTCAAACTGGGTCAGCTCATTTATACCTTAATAATAATGAGCACTAGTCTAAACACTCCACTCTCAGCTCTCCAGCGCTGTCATTACCAGCAGCTTAATAATAATGAGCACTAGTCTAAAAACTCCATTCTCAACTGTCCAGCGCTGTCACCCTGCGTCTAAACAACAGGCATAGAAACACTGGTCAGAACTGGTCAAGCTGCATGGAGACACAGGGACTCGGGTCATCAGCACACAGAGCTCCCTCAGTCAGCCTGGCCTCCAGGCACTCGAGTGCCATTCTCTGAGACAGATCTTGACATGCTGTCAGCTCCCTGACCTCTGGCTGAGCTGGCTTGTGATTGGTGCTCTACCTCTTGCCTCAGGCAGGTCCCTGTCCATATTCACTGCTCTCTCTCACACTGTCACACTGGAGCCCAGTCCATGTCTCGCTCAGCTGGTCTGCTCTGTGGTCCGCAGCAAGTCAGGTCTGGGTGTCGGATGCTGCCTGACAGGTAGGGTGACCTCTGTCTGTCTGCTGCAGGATTGGCATCGAGCCCAGGGAGGGGCTCACAGCCACAAAAGCAACTTCCTCCACACCCAGAATTCCACACATCTCTCACATTCTTCCTGCAGAGGGCTGATGAATCATGGTGCCAATCTCTATTGCATTGCCTCGAGGGGAGTGGCCTCCAATACCTGCGGGGCAAGTTCCTATAATGTGTTCAATGACACTCCTCAATCCAGCGAAGACAGAAGGAATGGGACTCTGGTGTGTCAATTATTGATATTTATTTTTTTGTTGTGGTTGTCAATGGCACCAAATGCATTGAAAGGGTTTATGGTCTATGCTGTGACGTCAGTCTTGCACCTTGTACAGGTGTAACCTGTTCAGAAAGTGGACCTGTTAGAAACACCCAAACTGATCTAGTTACTGCGGTGCTGTGATTCAGCCTCTCTGTGTTTAATCCTCGTACTGCACCAATTCAAACCACAAGGCTGAAACTCCTTGATCTTATAGAAATGTACTGCAAAGCACAGTGCAAGGAGGTGCCCCTTTTCAAAGAGTTTGAGAGCGGTGTGCACAGTAACTTTGTACATTTATCACTCCAAAGCTATGTGATGAAATATGATCAGCAGTTTAACCATTCATTGATCTTATTCTCTATCCTTTAAAAGCCCCCCAGGATAACAATATAACCTGTTTTGGGGGGACCCTGTGCAGCACCCCTGTATTTGCAGACAGCGATACATCTTATCTAAAACATTTATGACTGCACAGGTCCCACCATCAGAAACCTCTTACTGATGCAAAACACAGTGAACTGGAACTAACTCATCTGGAACTAACTCATCCCAGGTAAAACAATAAGGAGCTGAACCGGACAGACACAAACTGAACCAAGCCTGTGTGCGCTGGATAAGCACCTCCACCTTGCCCTCTACACCCCATCCAATCTGAAGAGATCGACCTGCACTACGCCACAAGCAGCGCACTGTTTGAACAGCACAGACTCCTGATCTACCTCTATACTGTAAACAGACAGAGCGAGGAGCCTCCCTGGAAGGACAATGCTGCCACTCTGTTTACTGTCTCTCTGAGCTCTAGTAAGAGCCTTAAGGTCTCAGCAGACATATATATATATATATATATATATATATACTTGAATATCTCTCTGCATGGACGAGTTGTTTTCTAGTCTGATGGCCAGCATGCTCGTTTAACAAACACAAGGTCGTCGGCCTCTACAGGTCATGAGCCAGTTCCTTCCAGGATCATCTACTGATCACTCATTTCAATTTGCAAATACCTCCTGAAAACCACAACTACGTGTGCAGCTGTTCCCTGTGAGCTAATGCAGCTGCAGGTGGTTTGGTGAGGGTTAGCCTGCCCGGGTCTTGTAGGATCTCTCCTCCCACACGGGAACAGTGTGCTGTCATTGTGTGGAGAGATTCATCAGCCGGGCACCACACCATGCCTGTAAAACCCTTCAACCCTTCAACCCACATGGAAGAGAAGAGTCCTTGTTTATCATGCAAACAGAGAGGGGATTCCTGTTCTCCAGCTGGGAAACACGTGGAAGACAGCTGTCTGATTCCCTCCCCGCCTCCCTGCCACCCTCATAGCGAGTGGTTAGAACGCAGGAGGTGTTCATGTAGCAGCAGAGTTAACCTGCCCTGTACTGAAATGTTCTTCAGCTGCTTCTATCATGCAAAACAAATAGCATGGCTGTGTGCTGTGTGCTGTGTGCTGTGTGCTGTGTGCTGTGTGCTGTGTGCTGTGTGTATGCTGTTAAAGCCACAGGGGCCATGGAATAAGAGCCACTGCTGTCTGTTTGCTGCATTCCTCTGTGCTTGATTTACTATCACAAAGAAACCAGAGTGGGACGCTATCGGCTGTGGCATAGGCCTGATATCACGAGACCGCAGCATTATGTAAAGAAACTTGTATAGCCTGTGCATGGCCTGAAGTGAAAATAATACAAGAAAATATAATTAAAGACTGTCACCACACCTAGAACAAAGTAAATGCCATTGTGAGATCAGCAGTCATCACTGATTGCCCATTGCCAGGGTGTGGTTGCAACGCCCACGCTGGCACAGGCTGCCTTTGGACTTTGTTTACTACTCATTAACAGCAATGTTTATGATACACACAGCGGTGAGGAACCGCTCTGGACAAAAGTGTTACGTCACCCAGAACGTTAGGATTGAGACATAATCAAAAACATTAATACTAAATGAACATAATTTACATCTTTTATTTAACATCATTCAAAAACAGACTCGACAAAATGATATCGCGAAAGTCTACCGGAAGCCGTAATAGCAGCACAGTATTTAATGCAAGATTTTGAAATGTCACATTTTTCAATGTGTCCGTTTTTTTGTTAAATACGTGGAAAACTACAAAGCGTTGTGTAATTCAACATGTTAACGTAACGTTATTCAGCAGACCTCATTTGACTTTATGAAAGTAACTGAGTTCATTCTATAGGGGGATGCAAAACTTTTGGCTCTAGCTGTACATTAAATATTGAGATTAAGCGTTGCGTATGATTTTGTTTCAATCGACCACATTCCTCGTCTTCCTTTTCAACAGAGAGGCATCTCAGCGAGCGAGCAAGTATTTGGTAACGATACAGAGAAACAGGCAAGGCCAGTATCCCTGGTGTCTCTGAGCACTGCAGCTCAGTCACAGAGTCCGACTCCCAAAAAAAGCATATAGACGCCCCTGATTGGCAGTTTTTTCATTGGGTAAGGTAGTCCAAGACTAGTGCTAATCAAGGTTTGTGAAACCAGCCTTTAAGTACTATGTAGGTACTCAGCACTTACATGTTAGTACAACAGTCACACCTGTGCGCTTTGTGTTATTACTCCCAGTTAAAATGCAGGGTCTGTTTCTAAATGTTCAATTAGAAACGCTTGAATGTGTCTGTATTTCACCAGAAATAAACTGCGCCGGTCCAGATTCTTTTTTTTTTTACATTAAACGATGCCCAATTTCAACATGAATAAAGGCATGTTTCTATTTGAAAATACATCACTCATTTTTTAAAGGAATGAAATAACTTCAAGTCAGAGGTGAACTGAATGAGTGTCATTTAACTCCTAAGCTTCATGGAGAGATGCTTCCACACCCTGCGTCCACCACTCTCGCAGTATTACTCGATAGCATAGCACAGACAGACACAGTCATATAACTTCATTTCACGGCGCGATCTCTCGGCACGTACATATGCAACCACCTGCTCCATAGCTGAATACATTTTCAATGTTTCTAGACATTGTATCGGAATAAAACTGTCCTGTTATGTAAATGGGTGTGACAGATGGATGTATCTGTATATAGCTTTTGTGACACCCGAATTCAAAAGCTGGGTCTTGGCTCATTGAATGAATAAACAAACACACTCTCTCACAAAAAACTGCCCTTTTTCTTCTGTTTGTTTTGTTTTAAAAGCACCCAACTAATTTCTTTCCCCACTTAAAAACGACTTTGCAGTAACGAAACCCCAGCTGGTTCTATTGAAATCTCCGTGCTGATTCTCACACTGGATAACCTCAAACCTGTACTCACTTGCTGATTTTAGGGGGCGCCTTGATCGTTGCTTCTTTTTTCCTGAACATTCTGAGGGCTGTTTAGCGCCGTCCCGTCTCTAGATCCCAAACAGTTGTGTGCTCTTCTCCTATATCTCCCCCAGTGTGAGGGACACGGACAGCGCTCTGTGGAATTAAACTGCACCTATGAGGAATCCCCGCCCTGGAAACAGGTGTGTGTGAGAGAGGACTGGAACAACCCGTTTCTCTCTCTCTCTCTCTCTTTTTTTTTTTTTTCAAAGTACAGTTTGGCCTGACTCTTGAAAGAGACTTGTCACCCCCGCCCTGCTTTAATTTCGACATTGAGAGGCTATTTAAAACCCTTTGTTTGCTCTGAGGGAGCGTCTGAGATAGGTCTCCCGGCGTTCAGTTTCCATCGCGCTTCTCCAGATGGGTTTGAGTTTGAATGTGGGCTACCTGATGACAGTGTGGGTTTGCACGGTATCTTGCACCAGGGCAGCGATGGGATAGTGGAGATTCTTACTCGTGGCTTATTGTCACATATGTACTCAAAGACTGCAATCAAATATACAAAGTGTTGTGTTCTATGCACGGGATGACATCCGGTCACACGATAAGACAGACTACAATTTCTATAGATTTGAAGATTTCGTTAATTGAGTTATTACCATAATAATAATAATAATAATAATAATAATAAAAACATCGAATCAGAGAATGTATGGACACTTGCAGAATGTGTCATGCATTTGAAACATTACACGAATTGAATAAAAATTCACTAGCCGTTCAGTAATTACATTGGAATTTACTGTAACATAATGAATCTTCATATAAAAAGTTCTCCTGCAATCTTTCTTGCAGTATTGACGCTGTGTATGTGTATATGTGTGTGGAGTAGTGGTTAGGGCTCTGGACTCTTGACCGGAGGGTTGTGGGTTCAATCCCAGGTGGGGGACACTGCTGCTGTACCCTTGAGCAAGGTACTTTACCTAGATTGCTCCAGTAAAAACCCAACTGTATTAATGGGTAATTGTATGTAAAAATAATGTGCTATCTTGTAACAATTGTAAGTCGCCCTGGATAAGGGCATCTGCTAAGAAATAAATAATAACAAAAGCCCCAATGGGAGGGGGGAGAATATAATTTAGATATTTTATTTGACATCATGTAATCAAAGAAACTACAAAATTATATCGCAAAAAGTCTACTGGAAGCCGTAAGAGTAGTACAATATGTCACATTTTTCATTTTCTGTCTAATCATATCTTAGCATTGGAGACACCGGGCCAGGACTACTGCAAATAATAAAGAGAATGGTTTCAAAACTAAAATGTAAACCGTGTGTTATTTTATTAAACCCAACCACACATCTATATCTGCATTATTATTATTATTTCTACATCAGCAAAAAGAATTGGGTTTTACTGCAGAAACCAAAACCTGCACAACAGTGTATTTAGTAAAGCCCAAACAAGCTGCAAAGGGTTCCCATTCACATTGTCTTCACGCTGAGACTAGCTGCAGTGATGGAAGGGTTAATGTTACCAGTTCTGGGCTACAGTGTGAGGAGTAGCTGGTTTGAGAAGCTCAGGGACTGGGTATCCGAGTTATGGTCTAAACCAGTCAGCCGCCATGCTGGTCCCAGTACGACCACACTACTAAACTCAATGGAACAAGGGCAGCAGTGTGGAGTAGTGGTTAGAGCTCTGGACTCTTGACCGGAGGGTTGTGGGTTCAATCCCAGGTGGGGGACACTGCTGCTGTACCCTTGAGCAAGGTACTTTACCTAGATTGCTCCAGTAAAAACCAACTGTATAAATGGGGAATTGTATGTAAAAAAAAAAAAATAATGTGATATTGTGTAACAATTATAAGTTGCCCTGGATAAGGGCGTCTGCTAAGAAATAATAATATATGTTAGAATGTAAATAAAAAGTCAGGTTTTGGGCTTTGAGTTTACAGACACCTGGCAACACTGTGCGCCAGTCCTAGGAACCTGTTTAAAAGTCACCTTTATTTTACCTGTTCGCTGGAAACATGTTTTCCTGGTTCTGGGGTCCATGGGAAGGTGCAGGAGATTCTGCTTGGGTCGCCTGGAAAACTATCCTAGTGCAGGAAGGGAACATTGAAGAACAGGGTCCGGTCCAGCCCCTCCACACAGAACAAGTGTGAACAGCAGAAGACCTCTACTTTGACTTTGTCTGTGTTTTAACTGCGCTACAGTCCCAAGACCAGTGTGCCTTCAGTGTACGAAGCCTGGTGTACCACCATAACACACACACACACAGCGAGGTGTAATTAACACACAGTGCGGGTTTAAATGAAAGCAGAGGAAAGCTGAACTATCATAGCAGCAGGAGTCTAGAGCAGGTTCTTATGCATCAAGCTGTGTTTCTATTCACAGAAACTGACTGAGAAAAATAATCAAATAGTTCAACATAGAATTAGTTTGCAATTCACCGGATGAAAGTGTAAACCTGTGAATGTATGAACTGGTACAGACACTGCTGAGTAAAGAAATACTCAAATCTGCTCAACAGAAAGGAAGGACACACAGGCCAGTATCTGTTAGGGTTTCGAGCTGATATTAGGTGATAATCACATAAAGAACTCTTTGTTGAAAAGCCTCCGAGACTCATGAAGTGTTTTCGCCATTGGGGTGCAACACCTCCACCTGTCAGGAATGCATTGAGCAGGGGAGGCTGGATCTCTCCAATTGAGAGGCAGCGCTGGTGAAACCAGGAGAATGTGGCTCTGCAGGTCTGCAGCGAGACCCCTGGGTAGACACCTACATTCCACACATACACCGGCTCTCAGAGACATCATTTAATAACCTGATTAAAAAAAAAACAACCTTCCAAAAACTTGCATTTTATTTAAGCAATACATCACTAAAATATTTAGTGATAAAGCTGTAAAGAATGTGTATGGTGGCTGGCAATGAAAGCTGCAGAGTCAGACGGAGAGAGAGGGAGACAAGTGCAGGTGCTCTCTGGGTGGAGTGACGAAACTGGAACACCTTTCACAGACCGTGCAATTAAACCAAAACACAATCGCACTGTTATTAACCGTACAGCCGTCTGATTGCAAACCTCCCTCGATGACGAAGGAAGTATCCATGGCGACGGGATCTCTATAGCAGTGCGCTATAAATAGGATTTCGAAAAAATATGTTAAATGTTGTGTTTAATGACCTTGTGTGGTTCATGGTGCCGTTTGCTGTATTTTGTTGAACAGCAGTACAGAGCACACTGTGACTCCCATCTGTGCTTCTATTTGATTTGAGCAGTAACAGGAAGAAGGCAATCCACTGATCATATAAAATACATCACGGAACCTAACATTGATGCGACACAGCTGTAAATACAGTCTGTGCCAGGTAGCTTCCAACTACACAATGTCATTCTTCTATACTAGCTGTATATTATAAAGCATGGCGCAGGGCTCTAAGATACAAGCAGAGCGGAGGCTCGTGGGTCTGCTGTGGAGCCATCAGATCTGTGTTGTCCTCCGGCTCTATAGGTCTGATGGCTTCGCTGTGGACCTGTAGTGCAAAAAAAAGACTGCTGGCAGGGCACATTTCGGAGGACAATGCCAAATTGGGAAAAAATGGCATAAATTCCATTGGCGACTACTATATTTTTTATTTAAAAAAAAAAAAGTAAATCAGGAGAGACTGGGAGGGGATCCAGGGCTCACGAAGGCAGGGTGTCTGGCTGCTCTGGAATTCATGGTCTGCCGGCAGCTTTTCTAGCAGTTTGGTTTTTGAGAGACACGCCACTCTGGTATTGTTAACACAAATGTTTTTTCTAAAAATCTCTACAGTTGAACGCCTGCCAGCATAGAGATCAGGCTGTCAGATTAGAAGGCAGGAATGGGATTCTCTCAGTGCTGAAGTTTCGCAGGATTCCAATCCACACAAAGACTGGAGGAGGGCAGGGACTTGCACATCATTGTTTGGTTCGATTTAGTTCACTGGAAAACGAATGACAGCATTCCCTGGCACAGGAGCAGGGAGATGATTTTTTTAATTAGAGTGGGGGAAATGCTTTGGAAAGAAAAAAAAACAGCCCACTTGGCAACCAGTCTCATTGCATGCAGTGCCTTGCTGTCTTACCAGAATGCGCTACTCAGCCCTGAACCTGTGGCATTTAAAAGAACAGCACACTCTGCATTTATTAGGTCTTTTTAGGAGGCTTCCTGAGTGGGAAAATCCTATAAAGAATATCAACGGCTGCAATTATACAGATTATCCGAATTTAAAATGTACAACAGTGCAGCCAATCTGACCCAAGGCCAAACCTCCACTCTTGCATTTTAAGTTCAGCTACATGCTGAGTCAGGTTTCCAACACAAATCTATTTCTAGAGACACTTAAGTCTCCTTTTGTCTGGGAGATAAAGAGAACGTGGCACCTTCACTGGTGAATGGCTTCTCCGATTTCTTGAGAGGGTTTGTTTTAAGGGCTGGGATGTACAGTGTGCACGCCTGTACTCCTGAACAATGCTGTCTGCAGGTATGTGTATCTTTAGGTACCCCTTAGCATGATACCCCAATAGCACAGGAATAGCCCATTCATGCCTCTTTGCAACGCTATCAAACACACGTGGGACTCTCAGGTACTGGACTGTGCTACAACCAATGGCTACATAAGGATGGCCTCAACGTAGTTTAACTCGAAAGCTTTAATGTGTTTTGGACTGTGGCCAGTTTGCATACAGAGGAGTGCCGTAGCATTACTATCATTATTTTATTTTTAAACAAAACAAATAAATACCACAACAGATTGTTTAAATGTGTTTTTTTATTATAATTTTTTTTTTTTTTTAAATCAGGATCCTAAAATTAAATCACAGTTTTCGTTAGTTTCCGACTATCATCCCATGTTCGCAAAACTTCATTTTAAACAGAAAACGATACAATACGCTGACAGGTACAAAACATGAAAACTGGATTTAAAAAAAAGAAATTATAAAGAAGAAATTGAGATCTGTCATTTTCCCAGCACTACTAAAAAAAAAAATATATATATATATGTATTATATTATATAAGACTCAACTCAAATGGAAGCAATGCTACCCTCTCCTGTACAGTACCATGGTTTTGGTGTCCCGGGGGTGAGCAGAGGATTGGGGATGGGGATGGGGGTGACCAGCCAACAAGAACTAATTTAACATTTCCAGCAGTTCAAGTCGTCAGCTCTTCTGTAGTAGAAGTCACAGTGTTCTGGAGAGCCATGTGAAACAGTTAAAGAACCAGACTCTGCTACTACAGAGCCCCCCACACACCAATCGACTCTGCAATCACAGAGCCCCCCCATCGACTCTACAACTACAGAGCTCCCCCCATTGACTCTACAACTACAAAGCCCCCCCATTGACTCTACAACTACAAAGCCCCCCCATTGACTCTACAACTACAGAGCCCCCCCCATCGACTCCGCAATCACAGAGCCCACCCCCTCCAACTCTGCAATCACAGGGCATGCCCCCCCAGACTCTGCTGGGATAACAGTGGAAGTGTAAAGGAATCCTGGTCTCATTCCTCACTCGGATAGGGAAGCCACAGAACACTCAGAAGGGCTGCCCCACTATTAGCTCTTTCACAAAGGTGCTTCAGACTGGGACCGTCTCTGCTAATCTGAACACAGAGAGAGGGAGAAACACTGTTGTGCAAAAGTGTTTTTTGTTTTTAGAACACGCTAGAAGATAAACAGCATTATCTATGAAGTGCAGGCAGCCCCTATCTGGGGGAGGGGAGGGGGTTTAAAAGCATCTGTGGATGTATGAAAGCCGTTATAACATATAGCAGTGGTTCGGACTAACTGTATGGAAACGAGGAACTGCACTGCTAGAAAGCCAATGGATTACCTTAACCTGGGAGGAGTTTATCAGGAAAGATCAAATTATTACATAGCAGTCCTGTGAGACCATTCATGAATGCAGGCAGCAGTCACCCAAGGAGGGTCATGATAAACACATTCTAATTATTGAGTGATATCGTGCTTAGCACCTTCACACAAGCCAGGAGCAGTGGGTTAGGGGTACTTGTTAAACCAGTGAAGCACTCTTGCTCTCGTCTGTAGCGTGTGATCCTATTGAATGGGGAGAGCACAGAGAGAGACACAGTCTTGCATTGGAATGCACTGTACTGAACCAGCAGGGTTGCTCTCACTGTGCACACAGCTAGCGGACATGTGCTCACGCTATGCCAGCGCAGACTCCATGCAGGCACTGGACTGGAATGAGGCAGCAAATAAGCAGGCGGAGGTTACAATGTGTAGCAAAGCATGCTTTAGAACGACAGGTACTGAACATTAAGATGGGGGACGAAGGACTGCTGCCCAGCCAGGCAATTCAACATAGAACAATGGATCCTGAAGGCGCTTAAGAATTCAAATTATATTTAAGATACTCTAGTACACTAGCCTAGATCCTTTCCCAGTTCTGGATTACCTCTAGAACACAACAAGAGGTCTGGATTGCCTCAAGAATCTCAAATCTCAGGGTTCTTCACTCTAGAACCCTCAACCCAAGATCTGGATAAGTTCTAGAATGCAACCTCAGGTTTTGGGGGGTTCTAGATGCTTATGCAGCACCTCAGGCCTAGGTTAGTTACAAATGGAAAAAAAAAGAAAAAGAAAATCCTGACAGGGTTTGGACTGGACCTGGACCTCCACGAACCCATGTCCCTGGCACAGGCCCCCCAGCGAAGCCTGGGCACAGATTAGCTGCCGAAGCCGAAGATGCCCTTGATGTAGCCGGTCAGCCCGCCCTTGCCCTTCTGTTCCACCTTGTCGTCAAGAGGCGGGAAGGCCACATGGTTCAGAGCCAGGTCAAAGAACAGAGGCTTGCAGGATTGGCTGGAACTCGGAGGAACGTCACCAGATTGGGCTGCTTCCCCACGAGGGAGGGTCAAGGTGGAAGGCATCAATCGGTCACAGAGAGGCTGCAGGGGGGGGGGACACACACTCAATACATCTGTCATTGTCTTTCACTGCACACCCATAGAGTATATCCTGAACCCAACACAAAGCCCAGAAACCATAACTCTAAATATCAGTTTTCATCCTGTGCAGGGTGCAAACCTCAGCACAACACCCACGTTCTCTTAAAAATACATATTAATTCCACGTCTTAGGGGCTAAGAATTACCCCCTCCAGCTTCTCACCTTGTTGTCTTTGACCTCCTGCGACTGTGAGGGAGTCTCGGCCGAATCCTCTGTATCTGAAACACAATCACCCATAGCAATGAAACACACCATACTGCTGAACTTCAAATCACAGCACCCCAGCAGAGCTACGATGGCCATCCAATCAGACACATGGAGAGAAGAATACCAAATCTCTGCTTATAGAAGACTTGGGAAGGATACGCTGTAGGAACATGCAAGACAAGAGCTAGTGGACTAATAGAAGCCAGTCTCCTCTCTCCACTCACCCAGAATAGCTGCTGCCTGCAAGGAGTACATCTCAGCATTGACCTCAGTGATCAGCTCCTGAACATCAGGAAGGTCCTGAGGAGGCAAGAGAAGAAGAGCCAGACACACCACCCCATAATTATTATTACAGCTGAAACTCACAGTGTCTCTGCCATGCTGGCCGAGTACAAAACATTAAAAAGTGAATGCGCTGGTCCTAGCAATAGAAGACCAGTTTTGCAGCTCCACTGATGGAGAAAGAGGGGGTTCCAGCTGTAACCCCATTTAAAAGGCAGAGCAGTCCGTTAGCAAAGTGACAGGTGTCCTCCCCTCATAAGTACAATGCAGTGCTGGTACACCTTCCATGAACAGAACGCACCAGCTCCCCCAGTGCTTCCCAGTGTGTGAGCTGATCTGGTGCATACCTTCAGGCTGCTGTTGCAGGACTTGGCCTGCACCTGGACCTCCTTGGCGTACTTGAGGACCCTCTGGTACAGCACCAGGGCCTCACTCCACTTCTTCACAAGCACATAGGACTGAGCGATGAAGAAACACCTGGGAGCAGAGAAACAGAGCCATCAACACAAACACACCATTCATACGAGCTCGAGGAACAGAACCTCCATCAACACAAACACACCGTTCATACGAGCTCGAGGAAAGCCTCCTGAAAGGGTTACCAAGCAAGAGAGCTTTAACAAACCAATAATGACAATAGTAAAGGGGGGCCCGTGTAGATATGGGGATGCCTGTTTGCAAGCATCGTCAGTGTGTGTGTTAGTACTGGCTATACTGGGCTTGCATACCT
The DNA here is from genome assembly GCA_030684275.1 of Acipenser oxyrinchus oxyrinchus. NCBI lineage: Eukaryota > Metazoa > Chordata > Actinopteri > Acipenseriformes > Acipenseridae > Acipenser > Acipenser oxyrinchus. The sequence goes on along the minus strand of CM060263.1, from coordinate 33,594,067 downwards.
GTATGCCTTGTAGACCAGAGTCTTGAGGGCCACCTCCTTCTGGAAGCTGTGATCATCCTCCATACCCAGGAGCTGGGGCAGCTCCGCCAGGCTCTGGGACGAGACAGAGCGAGAGAGGAGAGTTGAGTTGAGGGAGTGCAGAAGCGCGAACATGCTTTGCTTTCACACTTCTCTAAAGCTCTGCTCCTGCAGCCAGCTGACCTGCAGGATGATGTCGTAGAGCCGGATGAGGTCCTGCGGCCGGGGGCCCCTCTTGCTCTCGTCCGGCTGCGGCTCCTTCAGCTTGGCCTGCAGCACCCGGGCCATGCTCTCATTGCGCTTCACCACCGTCCACAGCTTGATGTAAGTGAGGTAGCTGCAGGCAGACACAGGCAGCGTTACACGAGAGACGCGTACTGCTGGCATTCACACACCCACGCACCCTGCTGCATGTATCCTGTGCAAGCCTCTCCTACAAGGCAGGCTAACCAACATGACTCCCATTGCACGGCTATCCCCCTCTAGGAAAGTGCTCTGGGTGCTAGCTTACAAGGCTGCTCTAGCACCCTGATTTCCTCTTCAGTCTCTGAATGGCACACACAGGGTGTGGAGAGCAGGGAAGCCTCACCTGTGCAGGTACTGCAGGTTGGAGACTTTGCCGGTCTCTCCGTCCAGAGCTCGATCTCGCTGTTTCTGGAGAGAGAGAGAGAGAGAGAGGTCAGTCACAGCCACCACGAACATGGAGGAGTCCCACAGATCCACAGTGACGTGAGCATCATTTTGCAAAAGAACATATTCAGATGTTGCTAAAATGATATCACACATATTAGGCACCAGCAAGTCCTACAATGAAACTGGGGCATTATCGGACTCCTTGCACTGCCCACAGCTGCCTGATTTAACATTGGGGAATGGTTCCTAGGTATAATACAAACTTCAGAAAGGCGTTGAGATGGTAAATAACGGCAGGTGAAACGTAACCCTCTCCTGTCACACAACGCCCCCCTCCTCCAATGGGAGCTGGAACAGGCCAGTCTCTCAGAATGAAGCCCCCCTCGGTCTCGTCTCCTCTACGTACCGCATCTGCCTTGAGCTCCTCGCGCACGGCCTGGATGGCATCGCGGCTCTCGCTGAGCAGGGACTCGTACAGGCTCTCCTTCGTCTCCTCGCTGGCAGCCTGGGGGGCGACAGGAGGAAAACACCTTTTTTGGGGGGGGCTAAAAAACAAATTTTGCTCCTATTGTTAGTCCTGTAGTCCTGTAATGATTTGTGGTTCACTGTATGATGATTTAAAGCGCTGCCATTCCTCTCAGTGTGTCAGTCAGTACCCAGGCAGTGGAGTACCCCTCTCCCCTCCCTCAGTAATCGTCAATATCGCTCAGCAACGCGAGGTATGCACTCAGTAGTAACCTCACCTTGTTACAAAGCATGCAGCTAATTCCTTCCAAACGAGCCCTTTTTCAAACCAGCAGTCGTGCAGCCCGGTCGCATTCTGTGCATTTTTCTTTTTATGCAAGTTAGAAAAAAAAAATGTAAGACAACAACTTTCCACCACATTCGGAGATCCCAACCTGCCCTGCCCCCACTCTTATTGAGGAGCTGGAAAAGACTGCTTTCAGAGGGACAAGACAATCACAGCAACGGGAATATTTAGTGCAAGGTCAGGCTGGGAAGAATCTACTTAGTTACAGGAAGTGAAATAAACAGGGACTGGCATCATCCTGTTCTGCGCCACACTCCGCTCTATTCTACTACTGCTTGCAATCAATTTATTTTCTATATCTTGTGCTTGACTTTACACTTAAAGGTAACCGTATTCACGGTGAACTGCTCTTGTTTGAAATCATTCTTATCCATTTATTGTACTTACTGCTTGCTCTTAATAGAATTTACTCTTATAACCAAATATTTGTAAGTTTAATTGCTCTTAGTCGTAATTGCTCTCAAACTATTTTACAGTATTTTTTATTTCCTCTCATTTGAATTTGCTCTTACTACTGATTGGATTGGATTTTATCACTGCTATTATCTGCAATGTGATATTTTGTAATGTGATACTTTAATGTACTTTAACTGTAAATCGCCCTGGATAAGGGCATCTGCTAAGAAGAAATTAATAACAATAAGACTGCCATTGCACAGCAGTTTGATCCACTCCTGGTTTGAGGATGAGTTTAATTATAAGACACATCTGGGCTTGTTACCTATACACGCTGAGGCTAATCGTGCTCGTATTAAAACCTGGAATGGTGTACCTGCTATGCAATAGGACTCTTATTGTCATCCCTGAATGCTTTTATAGGAAGTGCTTTACGGGAGATCTAGGGCCTGCTGTTCCACTGTCTGCAAAGTGGTCTTTAATGCATTTACTATTGAGGGGCAATCTGCCTGTGATCTGGGGAAAACACAGGTCACAATCTGGCCTGAGGCTGGGGTTGGGTTAAAACCATTACCAGCCCTGACTGGCAAGGGGATCAGTGTTCAACTCCTAGACTGACCCAGCCCTTGTGGGGCCATCCCCACCACTTAGCTCTCGCTCTCGCTCACTCTCTCTCTGTCTGTCACTCTCTTTCTCTCTCTCTGGTTGTCATTACTTTGGTGACACCCTGCTAATGCTCGAGTAACCGGTTTGCACTCTACAGTAAACAAGAGAAGCTGCTGAACAGGGCTGGGAGGATGTCAAAGTGGTGCCTCAACTCCCTGGGAGCGGCAGAACTGTTTGTTTTCTTTCTCAGTTTCAGGAGTTACGATGGCATCTGCTCCTGCACTCTCCCCTCTCTACTGAGTGTGCCTCTAAACCACTCGACCACACCGCTCCCACCTTCAACACCAAACATCTTAAAATAAAACCCAGTCTCCCAGTCCTCCCAGGAGCCACACAGCCCCCCTCAGAACAAGCTGCTCGTGGGCCCCTTACTCTCAACCATTAGCCACCCTGCCCTGTAGGATGACCACTAGCTTTTAGGCCAACAGATTTAATACTTCAAGCAAATGATTTCCACGTTTTTTTTTTAATGTTTCGTTAATGCCATTTTGTTTGTACAGTGAGCTTCTCTGCGCTTCTCAGACCTGCACATCAAAGCAATATAAAGGAATGCTAAGGGTGAGGCTGGAAGGGCAGAGCTGGTCTGCCTCTGACTCAGAGGCTGGTAAAGGAGTGGAAGGGGAGAGGCTGCTGCATAAATATCTGAGACAGGTGCACAAGAAGAGCTGCTGCTCTTTAGGGATACAGCACCACCTGCTGGTGGAGTGAGGCAACTTCATTTAACAGCTGCTTTTCAACCAGTACCAGTTTTGCAACACCCTGCAGCCCCCTGGTGTCTTACCTGTGCGATAGCAGCCTCGTTGTCGGCCAGTCCGAGCAGGAAGATCCTCACTTTATCGATCTTCACAGGGATGGTGCGGCCCCTCCACTCCACCTCGCTCATGGTGGCTGCCTGCTTGGCACGGGTCTGAGTGATGAGAGCCTGTGGGAAAAGAGAATCAGAGGCGACTGAATCACACACAACAGGGATGGAAATAAGACTCCCATTGCGCAGCAGTTTCACCCATTCCAGGGTTTACTGCAAGCTTGATTAGCCACTGCGCATAGGTAACAAGGTGTGTCTCAAACAAAAAACAGTCTCATAAGCCTGTGTGTGTGTCATATACAAACTCCATTACAACACAACACAACGTGTTGCACGGAGTGGAACTGGAAACAAGAGTCCTGAAGAGCTGCAGGCAGCACCGCGGCTTTCCCCTCAGCGAGACCCTGGGAGACGGGAGCCGTACTGACCTCCAGTTTCTCTGCCATCATCCGCCCTCCTCCTCCGGCACTCAGCCTCATCTGAATCAGCTCATTCATGGCGTTCTGGTCCCCTGGAAACAGGGCAGGAGAAACACACACAGAGACGGTCACCGCATGGGAAGAAGCAGGGAGCGAACACAGGCTTCTGATAAGTAACTGTGCTCTCATGTCTCAGGGCAGAGTAAGCCACACTGAAATACTCCCTCTACTCTCCCTGTACCTTTGCATGGCACATTATTCAACAAGATGTCTTGAAAATCAGGTCAACCTTTAACAATGTATTACAGAAGACACATGTAGCTCCATTTAGTTTGAATGAATGCCCAATGCGTGGAGCCCTTTATACTACGCAACCAGTTATATGACAGCATGGCAGTGGCTCCCAATTTGCTCCATAATCCCAACACACAAGCACTTTCATTTATTGGAATAGCGCGCTCTGGTTACTATGGCTCCCGAACAGCGTTATAAAAAGGAGAGATCTGTGTACCAAGTGCAAGCTTCTTTGTCGATGCACCGGAGTGCACATTCCACCCCTCCCTCCAGTGACGCCGCCGCTGGCTCCACCCTCCCCTTCCATCACGCTCGCTGGCTCCACCCCTCCCCTCACGCCGCTCGCTGGCTCCACCCCTTCCCCTCCCCTCACGCTCGCTCGCTCGCTGGCTCCCTCACCGATGTTGTAGGCACAGTAGCGGATGTTGGGGGAGATCTCCTCCACGCGCTGATGGTACAGGACAGCCAGCTCCTCAGTGAAGGCACTGGCCAACTTCTCGTAGATCGTCCTGAGAGGAGGCACAGGTCAGATCAGTCGCTCCCTTCAGCTTTTTAACAGCAAACATTTCTGCTCTATACTGAAGTCAGCAGACTTGCACCTTACAGGTAAAGCAGTCCGAGACTGCTGATCTGATTCTGTGAAACCAGCCGAGAACCTTGACTATGGTTCAGTTTGGCATCCTAACATTTCTGAGTTGCTTTTTGTGAAACACTCTGTTTCCCCCTGCGCACCTTCATACTATTAAAAAGGAGGCATGACAAGAATACACCAATACCTCAATATGCTGCTTGCTTTTTTTTTTTTTTTTTTTAAACTTACTTGCATTTATTGAAGGCTTCCATTGCAGCTTTCCACTCCTGCAACTCAAAGCGCAGCATTCCAGTCAGGTACGAATGGTAGGCCTGTGAAGAAACTAGCAGTGAATGTGCTGCAACACCAGGGGAGGTACAAGTACCAGCATGGCTACTGAACTCTTACATTCAACTTCAGATGCCACTACAGCGAGATGCCACCATGACCTCACTCTGCAGTCCACTGGTCTTTATATCAAGTGAACCTGCATTTACCAGTACTGTTCAGCATTAAACTATAAGAGTTCACTGAAAGTAAGCTACAAAACTGAGTGAGATAAGAAGATGTATATGAGGATACAAGAACGGATGGATTGGAAGCATTTGCATAGAAAGAAGAGACAGGCAGACAATGGCAAAGACAGAGCAACATATAGATAGGTACTAGAGTCCAGGTGTTGACCTGGACAGAGAATCTCTGCTGCAGCAATGACTCCCCCCTCCCCGTCCCTCCCCCTCGTACCTGTGCCTCCAGCTTGGTCTTGGTGTCCACATGGTTACTCTCACACAGCCTCTCCCTCTCCCTCTCCCTCGTACCTGTGCCTCCAGCTTGGTCTTGGCGTCCACGCGGTTACTCTCCCCCTCCCTCTCCCTCGTACCTGTGCCTCCAGCTTGGTCTTGGCGTCCACGCGGTTACTCTCCCTCTCCCTCTCCCTCGTACCTGTGCCTCCAGCTTGGTCTTGGCGTCCACGCGGTTACTCTCCCCCTCCCTCTCCCTCGTACCTGTGCCTCCAGCTTGGTCTTGGCGTCCACGCGGTTACTCTCCCTCTCCCTCTCCCTCGTACCTGTGCCTCCAGCTTGGTCTTGGCGTCCACGCGGTTACTCTCACACAGCCTCTCCAGCTCCTCCCCGTGCTTGGCTGCCTTGCGCAGTCGGGACAGCAGGTGGAAGCGTTTGCGTGGCTCGGTGTTCGCCTCCTGCTTCAGCTGCATGGAGTAGCTCCAGGCTCGCTCCGCGCCCATCAGCACCAGCAGCAGATACCTTTGAGGAAGGGGATTGCAACCGTTACAAATCTACCAAGGCCTCCAGCCCAGCACAGGTCACTCCAGCTCAATCGCAGCAGGATTCCCATGTGAAGGGTAACCAGCAGCATGCATGGCCTGCGATACGTTTCCGATGCAGTCTATGCTGGAGTACCTGCTGTCAGACAACATCTCCGGAGTCACTTTCTTGCCGGTGAACTTGTGCCGGTTCCCCATCTTGAAGCCGAGGGTCTTGCGGAGACGTCGGAGGCGTCGGGAGCAGTACCCCCTGAAAACACAGAACAAGTCAGATACACTGGGGTGGGGTGGAAATAAGACTCCTATTGCACAGCAGTGTCCCCATTCCAGGACTGACTACCAGCTTGATTAGCCCCGGTGTGTCTAGGTAACAAGCTCAGGGGTGTCTTATTAAACTCTTACTGAAAGCACTAATGGATCAAACTGCTATGCAGTCGGAGTCTTGTTACCATCCCTGGCTGGAACAGGTCCATCCTAACAGCACAGTCTTCTACAGCACCCCCTCGATATTTCATCATTTAGTTAAGTCACTGTTAGGCAGGCATATGGACAGTAAACTGTACAATCCTATATATTCCAGTGGAAGGGCTCTTCATCGACTCACTGTGCAAGTCACTCAGCAGCGAGGTAGAGCTGCAATTCTCCAGTGACAGGACCAATCCAGCTACAGCGGCGTGCATCAATACAATGGGACTGACCTGTATCTCTGATAGTCCCCATGCCTCAGACCATGCTGCTGCTGGGATTCCTTGATGATCTGCAATACTGCACAGCAGTGTCAAGGGAAGCTCTTTCAATTGATGCTGCATCCTCTAGATCTGGGTTTCTCAACCCTGTTTGAACCCAGGACCAGCTGTGTCTCCCTTAACCCTGGGGGACCCCTTTGTAAACCGGGGATGGACACAAGACTCCCATTGCATAGCAGTTACACCCATTCCAGATTTTACTATGAGCTTGATAGTAAAGGTAAAAAGCTCAGGTGTGTCTTATTCAACCAGTCCAATCAGGAATGAATCAAACTGCTATGCAATGGGAGTCTTCATTCCATCCCTGTGAACCCAGGTCAAAACAGCCGCATAATGATTATCAGCTTACAGATTGCACAGCAGCTGGTGAATCGAAACCATGTAAAAATGCAACGAGCAAACAGCTGCTGCTAACAAAGCATGCTGTCTCATGCAGCGTATTCGACATATAGAGTGAACACAATCTCGCAGGGAACACTTCCAGCCAGTGGGGGTGAGGTTTGATTGTCTCAAGTAGATTTAGATTCACACGTCCGTTAGTCTACCGACGTATAGGATCAGCTGAACACGTCGATGCACTGACATTACTACGAGACCACACAAACCTGGCAGTACTGTACTAGCACGATTACTACACCCACCACATTCTCTACAAACACAAGTTTGTGTTCGTCAACCAGTTCCCTACCGATTTAAACACAGCAAATCTCCGAAGTAAAAATACAGAATAAACAAATAATCGATTTTCACAACTGTTGGTGTCGATGTTATTATTATTATTATTATTATTTTAGCAGTATAACTTATTTCTGTCATGCTTGCTGATCCGTTTCAATGAAATGCAACATTATAAAGCATATAGTCACGATAGAGTACATTCTCACTTACTTAGACGAGTCAGCATTACACCACAGCGTTTAAGACACGTATACCTGCCAGACTAAACTACCCCAGCGATCAGCCCCGCACAGCCGCCCCACTCCTCCCGTACACCCCGATATAAAAGCGGCGACAACCCGGCCTGGGTTAAAGGATACTCTCGAGTCCCAAGCCCTCGTTGGGTTGGTTGTTTTCCTTGTTCTCCCCCATTCCTGCACCCCGAGCCTCGCCGCGTTTCTCCGCAGCCATCTTTACTCAACACGCCGGCACTTGGAATTGTGGGACAGGCGGGATTACCCAGAAGGCCGTGCAGTTGGTGTCATGTATCCGCGCAGCACTGACCAAACTGCGCTTGCTTGTGTCCTTTTCTTCTTTAACATTGAAAGCAAAGCTGGCAAGTTTATTAACAAATAAGAGTGTTTTTATCACACAGAATCCCCGATGAACTGATACAGGGGTAGATATTTACTTTCTGATCAAAATAGAGCTCGGGTTCGCTATTATGAATCTCTTCATCAAGTTTGTAATAGACGTGGAAATGATTTAGTATATAAAGCCGAGATATATATATATATATATATATATATATATATATATATATATATATATATATATATATATATACATATATACATATATATATATATATATATATATACACACTATATACATATATATATATATATATATATATATATATATATACACACACACACACACACGTTTAAAACCTACTAAATTACTAAAGGGGTATTAATAGCAACGTTGTCTTTTTCGCCAGCGCAAAGCAACTCACAGTTGACGTTAACTCGGCTAGCACACACAGAGGCCTATAGCAAGGAGCTCAAGGTATTGTGGTGTATTCACAAAGCTTTGTTTAAAGAATGTGCATCTTCAGAATGTACAATGTAACATTGAAAATGGTTGCAAAAACATTTGAGACCTTACTACCTGTTTAATATATGCAGGTATATGTTTTATTAAACCATTACAGTTTTGCGAGCTACAGAAAGTCGTCTCTCTCTCTCTCATCAGACGTTTTCCGCTGCCAGGATGTATTTGATGAGGAAGCTCTTGACGTGGGAGATGTGCATCACTTCCTTTATGGCGGTGTCTCTGTTCCTCAGCTGGATCAAACCGTTCTCCATAGTGGAATCGTTGAGCAGGATGGTGAACAGGACCCCCATCTCATCATACCTGCAGACAAAAACACAGCGCAGTAAACAAACTGCGTCTAGCTGGAACGGGCTGTGTGGTGTGTGTGATGCGGCGCCGGTATGGATCCTGTGCTGTCCTGTCAGCGAGATGCATTGTGGTTAAGATGCTCGCTTGTGGTCGAGCTTTTAACCCTTAATGCATGAATTATTGAAAATAGCCAGTAAAAAAAAATAAATAAATAAAGGTAAATACATAATATATTTTTAAATTACATTTAAAAATAAAAATGATATTGCTTTATAAATGTCGAAGAAAATGCCATCCTATGAGGCGATCCTGCAAAAAATTTAACACACTACCTCCTAGCCTCATGTGAGGTGATCCTGCAAAAAATTTAACACACTACCTCCTAGCCTCATGTGAGGCGATCATGCATTTGCGTCTTCCGTATGTCGTCATATAAAGACCAGAAGAGGTTTTTTGTTTATCCGTCCCTCACATGAGGTCGCCATGCCTGAAACTAATCCCATCTCACCGACAAGGAACAGGATCCGTAATGGCAGTGCACCACACCACGCTGCTGCCCGTTGCATGAGCGGCAGCTTCTGGAAGAGCCAGTGAAATAAATGCAGCCATACTTGGAGTGCAGCTGCTCCAGCGAGGTTTGCATGGTCTCCAGGTATCCGGGCCACACCGCTATGTCCTCCTCCAACAGCTCCTGCAGCAATCCCTCACAAACCTGAAATTATTCCATTCCGCCCTGCGGGATTATTACTCAGAAACTTCCATTTTCTTCTCCTCTTTTTTTTTTGCAAGAGATTAAAACCTGTCCTTTTTTGATCGCTGCAGCCTGACATACGGGCCTCGTCAAAAAACAAGCCGACATTCGACGTGTATAATTTAAAACAATTAGACTAGCACTGTGCAAATCTACTGAGATTTCTTTCTGGCGAGACAGCAAGCCTGGATGTACTGTGTGCATCCCACCCCCCCCCATGTGCGGTACCTGTCTCAGCTCCAGCGTGGGTCCTCTGCCCATGTCCAGAGCTACTTTCACTGGAGCGAGACTTGGATGAAGCTTCAGCACCTAGAGAGGACAGAATACAAACAAGAACTCCAGCTCTCTCTATATATATATATCACATGCAATGAGAGCAGGCATTCAGGATGGCAACAGAGTAAACAGAGAGGCATGGTACCGTGACGCACGTTTCACAAAGAAACAATAAAGCCTGCAGCGCACAAGAACCCTGTGCAGTACAAAGAAAGCAGCAGTGAGGCAGGACACCAAAATCAAATAAAAGAGAATGACATTGACGGGCCACGCTGATGATTAACAAGGCGACTGTATAATGAACAGACAACGATTCATTAAAAAAAAAAAAAAGTCACCTTTCTCAGGTGCAGTCTTTGTTTGCTGTCCACTTTCTTCAACTGCTGCAGGGAGTCGTATAGATAGGCCAGCACCCCCCTGTCCATGTTCCCACTCAGAGACAGGACGTGGGGAATCACAGTCTTCCGTCCATCCTGACACTGAGGAGCAAACACAGACTGTAAGACACCAGCTGGACACAGCCTAATTTCAGCACGACATCTACCTGAGCACTTCACATGCATTAACAATAAGCTGTGAAAATGGGCGGATCCTTTCTCGACTGTTACTAAAGAGGGTCTGGAGTCGATTCATGCGGTTCAAACATTCTCGAAGGTCAGTATGATGTTCAGGCATGGGTCCACTTCCTTCAAGATGAATGCTGCGTGGCTGCGCCTGGGATCTGACCTCCAGCTTAGCCCCGTTGCCCTGGTGCGCCTCCAGCAGCTCCCGGTCCCCCAGGCTCTGCAGGGTTTCGATGGGTTCCCTGCCCCAGGGGAAGCTGTAGTACAGCCGGGTCCCTCTGGTCCCACACTCATCCTGGAAGTCGCTGCTGGTGAAGTCCGAGGGGCCTGTAGCGAACTGAACAAGACCTTTGAGTTACAACCTCCAAGGTGACAGCACCTTTCATCAGCTGGTCAACCCACAGGGTCAGCGGCACACCGAGTTTCAATTCATTGGGATCCTTTAAGACCCGACTTGACCCAAGCCTTTGTGATCGATCACGAGCGTTTGTGGGTTGAATAACATGCTCGCGTTAGTACACTTTCTGATGCTTCCTTTGCTTTTTTGTTTTCTAATCTGCTGAAGTAATCAAGAGAATGTAAACCTACCTTCCTCCACCACTGCAGCCTGTGCCGCACCCAGAAGTCCAGCCACTGTCCGGCGGTGCGGGGGGAGCTGAACCACACCAGCGAGGCCAACATCGCCTCCCCTGTTCTGGAGACAAGAGCCGGAGCCGTCAGCTAGCGCAGCATTCGTGTCATTTCTCAACTTCCTAGTCATATACAAAACTTTCACTCCAGAATAGACTCTACGCCACAGTGCGATTCACAACATGTTCCCCGAAAGGTAAGAAAAACTGTTAATGCACACTTGAGTCCCTCGGCTGCTTGCTGTTGCCTCTAGATTTGTAAAAGCTGTATTTACTCCCAGGGTTGTGTTCTTGAAGAATATCTGCTCTGCTTGTTTTCAGGTCCCATTGAGGGAGGGTGCTAATCTGTTAAGGGTACCAAGACGAAGGTGTATTTTTTTGCTCAATCCCTCATGGGAAGGTGGAAAAGCCCCCTGGCAATTTAAGCTCTCACCTGGCGGTGCCTTCGCTGTCTGGGGCAGCTGGCTGGTAGCACACCCCCATCTCAGCCAGGCCGAAGGGCAGCTTCCTGTTGACCAGGCTCAAGGAGTGAGCATACTGCTCCAGGGCACCTGGGGGTCAGAGAGAGAGAGAAAGGGGCCTTAAACAAACCCTGCATTCAGATGGAAGTGTTACCCGGTCATGAGATATTTTAATATCACTTCCGTTTGTAGAAATGGTGTGCATTAAAAGTGTCATTTTAAAGTGTTGTTAACATTCTTGAAGACCTGAACGCTCCTGTCCTTCTCTTTACCCAGCTTTTTTTAAACTGTACTCGGTTCTGATCCCATAAACCCTGAACAGACAGAATTTAAAAAATACAGCACATTCAATAAAAACTCCCTGAAGTCCGGATTACTGTACAAGTGTGTTTTCAAATAAGAACCTCTAACATGTTAGCACAGAAATATAGGAGGGGTGCTCCCTTTGTATTTACCATGAAATTTTGTAAACTAAGTTAGCGATTGGACATTATTACAACGTACTGTCGACATGGCCTGACAGCAGAGTGACCATATGATGCCATGTACACTAGGACAGTAGGAGACAGTTTATAACTCACCCCCCAAGCATTCTGGTAAGTGTAGTCCTGCTGTGAAAGGTACCTGAGACAGGTACATGCAGTGCGATGCAGATTGAAAAACCTGAACTGTCCCAAACTGTCCTGCTGGACCTGGAGCCATATGGTGACCTTACCTAACAGTGAGCTATGGCATGGCAAAATATATGGAGTGTGACAGCACCACCGAACAGGTAACAGGGGTCTCGAAGGGCACCTTGCAGCAGCTCTGTCCTCAGGGTGGCGCTGGCTCTCAGGAGCCTCTCCACCTCTGCGGTGAGTTGCTCCACGCTCTGCCCCTTCTCTTTGAGGATTGCGGCCAGCGCTTCCCCGTCCACCAGCTTCAGAGCTTTCCTCCCCCCCGTGCCAGCCTGGTGCAGAGTGCTGAGCCCGAACACCTGGCCCCGGGACATGGTCATTGATCTCCACCACTGCTCCGCCAGGTTCCTCCTGAGCGTCATGCCCAGGGGCCCGTACCCGTGCCAGCCGGCAAGCAACGAGTCCTTCTCCACCTGCTCGCCGGTGATGAAGTGCCGGCCGCGGCACAGATCCGTCACAACGGCAGTGGGATCGGAGGCTTCATCGCTCCTCGCAGAGTCTGCAAACTTTCTTTTCTGCCAGCCGAGAGAAGCGCGTCCTTTTAACAGATTGAGGTATCGCCTGACGCAGTATGTAGCCATTGTTATTCGCGGGCTGACGGTTTAAAATAAATCCACCGGTTCCGTTTGCACGCCGCTGAAAACACAAGGGATGTCTGTAATGAAGAAGAAAAAAAAAAGAGCACTGTTTATTTTACTGTATGTTTTACCCAAACAACTGTTGAATACAGAAGCCTTTTCTGTGTGTGGAAGCAAAAGTTTAAACCTCTTGCTTTAATTAATGCATGAACATATAACTAAATCAAATCAATCTATCAGGCAAACGCTTTGGCTAATGCCTTCATCAGGTAATCAATATAATATTCTGTCATAGATACAATGACCAAATATATAACCCAAGTACAATGGGATCTGCTGACAAACAGTACCCCAGGGTGCAACACCTAGTGAGTGTTATATAACAATGTGCTTTGTAACCTGTAAATTATAACTCTGGACTGGGGTTCTGTGTTGCTCTGTACATTTCTGTGCAGCTTGTAAGCCATAATATAGTGTGAATGTGAAGGAAGCCAGAAACTAAACAAAACCGAGATCGCGTGATTAAACTGATATCGACGCCGATACTTTAACACTCCAGTAAGAATGCACACTGTAAAAAGAAAGAGAAAAAAATTCTCTCACAGGTGGAAGCTACAGTCTAAACACAATACCGGTACACTGACAGCACGTCGCGTATACAGTGTATTGAACAGGATTACTCTTGGTCGTGGTTATAAACACTTCCACAGGGTCAGTACCTACGCTAAGCTTTACAGACCAGTGACTGGCTCTTTCTGCTGACGATAATAAATGCAAACGCATTGTCTACTGCTAGGTCAGATAAGGTCCTTTGTGATAAAGCAGAGGAGCGAATGGTTAGCTGTACCGTTTAGAGATCATAAGGACACATATGTAAGGCGAATTGGCATAGTTTGAAGACTTTATCAATTACCAGAACCTACATTTCAATGTTGCTCTACTCTCTATCTGTAAAATATATAAATCAGGATTGTCTGACCTGTCGCTGTCTGCGTGCTACCGGCGTCTGCTCTGCGAAGGGTATACGGAATACACAGAATTTATGTTTAAAACAAGAAAGAAAGAAAAAAACATTTAAATAAATATTTCCTTTTGAATTAAATTCAGCAAATGACACGCTTCTACAAGCCAGCAAAGCGTGGAGGCGTCTTGATGCGACCATGTATGTGGTGTGCATACCCACGTGGTACAGCGATACAGACGAGCTTCCTCCTCGAACTACACGTCATCCGGCCGTCATTTTCATTCTATTACAACTTTATTAACAACTGACTACCAGGACCTGACAGCAAAGAAGCGCCCGGTTTACGAGATGTACCTGGTTAAGGTGTCATTTATATCATAATTATATTATTCCTTCACGTTGGATAAAACATTGAACATCGGAATCAATATATACCACTCAAATAACTGTAACATAGCAGACTGAGAATTTGGAGTAGGCTACACGACTGAACACGTTTAGAAAAAAAAAAAACTCGTAGCAATGCACACAAACGCACATGGCAATTTTACCAACGCGGGATTAGAATTACATCGCACTTTGGTCCAGATTTGAACAGATTTTACCTCGACATCACCCTTCAAATGATGCCAGCGTTGTTTGTATGTCAAAAAGATCCCATCCGTTTTCTATATCTGCTCCATATCCCGGTCTCTGTTGTGGCCAAGTGCAGGCCGTGGAATCTGGTATACACGCCATTCATTTTTTTTTTTTTTAACGTGTAATACTGTGTTGTCTTTTAGAATCATAACAGGTGCATTTTATGACAATGCAGTGATACAAACCAGTAGCCGAAGCGTTACTATGAGATGTGGATACACAGGTTTTATGCTGTTTCTTTAAACACTGCAGAATTCGATTCAGTATATTAAAAATAAAAGCTATTGCAGTACCTCCACCTTTATTTTTTGTATGCCTGACACAAAACACGCTACATATTAGAAGATGTAAAGTCTGTTTCATAATGGCATTGTCATGTTCGTTTACTCATATCAGATCAAGATGTTTATTCCACATGAATCACCCTCCACACAAACGAGCATAAAGAGGTGGAAAGCTGACCAATGGTTCGCTCACTTAATACAGGGCTTCACCTGTGAGTGATGCAAGTGGTGGACCAAGATGCTGCATGTATATTAAAATACATTCTATAGGGTATTGAAAAGCCAACTTCACCACCTTTTCTTCAGATACCAACATTGTAAGAGTGTATAGTATAATTAATATATATAAAAATATATAAATTTATATAAATGTACAGCAAGCCACAAGAGATGGAATATGGTCCTGGCAGAAAAATTGTTTAAATGTATTTGAAATACATAATTCTTAAGCATACAACAATCTCCAAGATTTACACACACAAAAAAAAAAACCACACACACCACAGCATACTTTTTTCCTTTTTATTTGAAAAGGCCATGCATTGCCTTCTGTTAAGATTTGAACAGGTCACTTTAAACATTTGCCTTTTAAATCATAAATCATTTCCTAGTACAAAAAAAACACTGAAGTTACTTCTGGAGGAATGTAAAACAAATTAAATAGTAACAAAAAATGTGCACAATTACTAAATCGCTGCACTGCAGTCTCAACAGTTTAGAGGTTTAAACATGTTACTCATTTTCACCCTGTTGTACAAAAATGAAAACCGCACAAGTCTGGATAACAATGTTGAACTTGTATAAAACACTGGACACCTCAATAAATTATTTTCTTTGCTTTCTTTCACTGGGGATATGCTGGGGGCATTGGGTAGCTCACCATTTGCTGGGGTTGAGGCTGCTGTGGTTGTGGGGTAAAAGGGAACTGTTGCTGGTTCATGCCGTTCTGTGCGGCACCTTGACCGTTTGCGCTAAATTGCTGGTTTGGAAAGCTTGGATTTCCATATGAAGAGGCCCCCTGGTTTCCAGAGCCATAGCTTGACTGTCCATTGTTACCATAGCCATTCCCATAGCCGTTCCCACTGTTGTCAAAGCTGCCCCCTCCATATCCACCACTTTGGGACTTGGTACCAAAGACTTTCTTGGGTCCACTACCAAAACCTCTATCATTATCCTTATCCCTAAAACTACCAAAATCTCTCCTGCCAGAGTATCTATCACGCCGATCATCCTTAAAGCCACCTCTACCCCTGGAACGACCTGCAAAGCAATCATTTCAGGACAGTTAGTGGATTGCCTTCCCCAGGAAATGTACACAGTCAATACATAGGAAAATGTACCACATGGTCTACAAGATCAAATGTACACTATTTCAACTGGCATTCCCCCTCACCCCAAATCTTGGATTAAACATTTGTAGGCTATCTTTGTAGTTAAAAAAAAAAAAAAAAAAAAATTAAAAATCACACCCAAATAAGTGTTAATGTTTAATGTGCAATATACCCACTCCCCTTTACAGAGTACTTTAGCCAGTCAGGATGAAAACTATTCAGGGTTAGCAAATTTAACGCTTCTCCCCTGGTACCCACAGCCAGAAAATACCAAATCTTTACATTTAACAGGCCGAGAAGAGTAGAAAGATAACAAGGATTACCTCACTTGAGATATTTCATTAACGGTAACGATAATGACTGTATCTACCTCCTCTGTCTTCAACCATCTGGAGCAGCTTGGGGTTGATGGCTTGATTAGCCTCACGAAGAACAGAGACGAGGTCGTTCGCTTGCTTAAAGTTGCCAGGAGTAAAGAATGTATATGCTGTGCCCGTTTTACTACTGCGGGCAGTTCGTCCAATTCGGTGAATATAGTCCTCAGAAGAGTTAGGGTAGTCATAATTGATGACAAATTTCACATCTTCCACATCTGTAAAGTGTTGCAGTGTGGCAAAGGAAAATGTACAAAAAAAGATTTGCACACCACAACAGCCAGACCAAAAAACACAAGTTAGCAAAAACCAGGACATTAGACATTACCAGGGCTGTAAAGAATTAGCGTTAGTATAACATCCAACTTATTCTAGTCATTTACTTTAGTTCCACAGGAATACTACTGTGGGAAAAGAGAAACGATGCACACTCCATTTGCTGCCAGCAATAACCTCCAATCCATCACCTCCCAAAAAAAAAAAAAAACACCCCAAAAGAAACTAGGGTGTTTAGATCTTACCAGTAAAGGAGTATGCATTCACTAGTCCATTCCCAAGTCAGCGAACTCCCCACAAATTGTCAAGTGACATCCAGGTGCTTCTACGCAGTAGGGCCGCTATGTGCACTGTAGCCTCCTCATGTGCCAATAGGACCTTACAGTTGATAAGTCATTGAAGGTCCCTTTTCCTTACACACTCATAAGAAGCTTGCTATAAAGGCCACACTGCTCATCTTGCCAAGACCAAAAATAGAGGGGGAAAAATTCTACCGACCCCTTACACAAGTAAAAAAAATTTTTAAAAAGCCCCTCAAGTCGTCAAGGCAAGATCTTCCAAGAAGCCAGTACTCACTTGAGAAAATGTCTCTCGTTGGCAGGTCTCGACATGACTTTAAAAACGCAGACGGGGGAGGAACTCGATCATGGAATTTAGAGTGAGCTTTTTTATTTTCCAGTTGCTCTTACTAGATATGTCCCACTACAGTCGCTATGTGCCAGTACACCAATTTTATACAAAGGTGCAAAAAGATAACCTTCAACTGCTCTCTCCACTTGAATATAACGGTAATGTTTTGAAACAGCAATGTACATCTGCGAGACAAAGAAGCCGGGTTTATTTTAAGTTTTTGGTGAACTTAAATCTAAAGGCTAAAATAAAATTTAACTGAAAATAACGCAACAGCAAAATGCTCTGTGAAACATGCAAGGCATGGGACAGAACAAAAAAAACTGTTAGGAACAGTGCTAGCAGTGAATGCAGGGATCGAGTCATGTAATCCATGGCGAGAGAACAGATATTTATGGAGAAATAGGCTGGCCACTCAGCCTTTTGAAGATTACTGGCACACAATGCTGAGTTCTCAGCATTTCATCTCTCTACTCGACTGGGTGGCAGCCAGTCGACCACTTCCAATAGTCCTCCATCCCCCTCTCGAGTCCTCGGACTGTCATGCCTAGGCCCTGCCACAAAGACTGTACCTTTAGGTGAGAAACTCAGAAAAATGCACAGAAGTTAAAGAAAGCAATATACTTTCTTTAAAGAGTAGGAGGAATGGTATATCTATACCCTCTCAAAAGACACTAACCTAGACCTCTGGAGGCAACATCCGTGGCGATTAGGATTGGTGCTTTCCCATACTTGAATTCTGAAATAAGAGGGAACATTAAGAAATAAACTGAATGGACACAAGTTTACTTGTAGCAGTGTAGAATGTGCTACTCTGACATTTGTGGAAGGTAACAAGTTGATTCAATACATACCATTCAGAACCCAGTCTCGTTCTTGCTGACTCTTGTCACCATGAATACCCATTGCTGGCCATCTGCAAAGAGGACACCAGCAAGGTAAGAGTTCAAAAGTATTCAGATGCCTTGGCCAAAACAAGTCTACTTCAAAATCACAGGTGCCAGTTCACAAGATACATACCCATCTCTCCTCATCCTCCTTGTAAGTTCATCACAGCGTCTCTTGGTCTCCACAAAGATAATGGTCTTGTTTTCCTTTTCACTCATGATTTCTTCCAGCAAGCGGAGAAGTCTAAAATTCACACACACAACTCATTACCAGCAAATCAGACATTCAATAGCCAGATTTACTCAAAGCATCCAGATAACTATATGGGCACTACTTTAAAACACATTGCTGCAAAATAAACGCATCCTAAAAAGCCATTTAACCCCCCCCCCCACGGACAGAAGTTTACAGCTGTGGATTTTAAAAAGGCCTGTAATGCAGGTTTCTGCCCAGAAGTACAAAACACATAAACCTGTAATTCAGTAACTCACTTGTCATCCTTCTCACTGTCATTGCACACATCTACAATCTGCAGGATGTTGTGGTTTGCACTGAGCTGCAACGCCCCAACATTGATCTGAATGTATTCCTTCAAGAAGTCCTCTGCTAGCTGACGTACTTCTTTGGGCCAGGTTGCACTCCACATAAGAGTTTGTCTGTCAGGCTGAAAAGATAATTGAGGGATTAGTTACATTTCAGTTAAGTTTCCCCCCCCCAAACATCTAGTAAATGTTTAGGTTTATATAAAAATAAAAAACACAACATACCCTGATCTGATCCACAATCTTCCTAATTTGTGGTTCAAAGCCCATGTCAAGCATTCTGTCAGCCTCGTCCAGCACCAGGTAAGTACATCTGCGTAAATTGGTCTTCCCAACTTCTAAAAAGTCAATCAGTCTTCCAGGTGTTGCAATACAGATTTCAACTCCTGAGGAACACAAGTGTCACGATTTTAGAAAATGAGCACACTTCTTGATGTTAGGTCGCCACTCACTTTACCCTGAAATCTAATTAAGTGAACCAATAGGACACCCAAAAAAAACACGCACCTCTTTCCAAGTCACGGATCTGCGGTCCTTTGGGAGCACCACCATAGATGCATGTGGTCTTCAGTCGTGATGCTCTTCCATATTCAGCAGCAACTTGCTGCACCTGTTGGGCCAGTTCTCTTGTTGGAGCCAGCACTAGGCACTAAAAAGATAAAGATTACACATTTAGACAAGCCATTTCTCGCCACATTCATTTGCAATAAAGTAAAGCAAAGGGCATTCAATAAGGTGTCACTTACAATCGGTCCATCACCATGCTCCAGGAACGGCTGGTGGTTAATGTGTACAATAGCTGGCAGCAGGTACTGAAAGGAAGAAAAAAATTTGATGCAACTTCAATTAGAACCATTGCACAGGCAGTTTATAAAGTTTTGATTTATTAAAAAAAAAAAACCACCATGTTCCACATTGTGCCCAGATAATTCCTTCTAATTTTATAGAAACTACATTAATAGCAAGTTTAAAAATACTGCATTTCAACTCAAATAAGTCATGCTCTCAATTTCTGCTCTTCCAGAGTTAAAGATAAGCAACGTGTACAGCAAGCTGAATTACCGAGAGGGTTTTTCCAGATCCGGTTTGTGCAATCCCAACCATATCCTTTCCACTCAGGGCTACTGGCCACCCTTGTGCTTGGATAGGAGTTGGTTCTGTGAAATTCTGTTTGGTAATCACATCCATTACATAAGCTGAAAAATGAAAGAAAGCAAGTTAGTTTGCAAATATTGCAAGCCTGTTACTTTACAACAGAATGCAGACTGTGTGCCATCTGCTGTTAACTAGAAGCATTTATGGTCGGTCAAATAGGTCACAAAAATGTGTACACTTACTTGGGAAGCTTGCTTCGTGGAACTTCATTATGGGGTTTGGGCAGTCCCGGCATTTTACAGTGACTTCTTTGGTTCTTCTGTACAGTTCAACTTCTTGCTGAAATACAAAATTACACAGTAATTTGTTTTTGCTGAAGTATTTGTAATACTGTTGCTTTTATTAGTACCTCACGGAAGTCGAAACAAAAGCAGCCTAGTTAAAATATGTACATCTATCCACACTATGCAAATCGGAACTCGTTCAGACATTCGCCTGGATAGAAATCGACATTTCGCCGACCAACTGTTACAGTCAAACACGCTTTTGTTGTACATACCGCAGTCCTCCGGGTCACATCAGGGTGTTCCTGGTAAAAGTTCTTCTCAAATTTTGGTAACTCGTCAAGATTCCAGTGTTTTTTCCTAAGTCTTTCTCCAGGATTTCCGAATTTCTTTCCGGGGGGTCCTCCTCCGCTCCTGCTGCCACCGAAGCGAGGGCCACCGCCAAAGCTGCAGAGCACACGATTCGCTTGTTAACAACGACCACAAACGGAGGGAATCTCTTTATTTCGCCTACCAAAGGGATTTTGGTTGGTTCCATCCCAACAGCTCAACTTTATACAAGATACGAGGGCGATTTTTTTGGTAGCTGCGTCACATTCTAATCCGCTGCCATTTTGCAGTCTGACCAGCAGCGAAACAAAGAAACCGGCCGGCATTTTGTATAGCGGCCATTACATAGCGGATAAATGCAACGGAGAAAGAAATACCTTCATTCATCCCTAACAATGGTTAGATACATTTCAGAAGTGTAATTAGTATGTCATTTTATCACTAGCTGGGCCAAATAAATAAAAAATAAAAAAAGTTATAAACAGTGACGAACACAAAACCAGCTACAAAATTAAATACAATAAATACTAAAGTCTAACCGTAACCGATAAAGGAATTATAAAATAATAATAAAAAAAAAACGCTTCATTACTTTAATACAAAATCTACCTTAAAAAAAACAAAAAGCAACGAACGTCGATATTTGAACACTTGACCGCGTGGCGTCCATTTTACATATCCTATATATATATATATATATATTGCGTTTTATTTGTTTTTAAACTTACCCTCTATCTCTGCCGCGGTCTCTGTCGGAAAATCCAGGCATAATGATGATGAAAGTAACTTAAGGAAGAGTTAATAAAATAAATAAATCAATGTTTCGAAGGACAGGACTGTTTGACTGAATCACTTTGCCGGCAACACTGGTGCTGTCAATGCCGGCTTCTCTGGCCTCACATCGGGTTTATATAGCAACAGGAAATGAACACTCACGCGCTAGTCACAGCCACTGCGTATCCCCCCGCGCGCCTCCGGCACTAATTCCACCGCGCGCGCAGGGCTCGCTCTGCACTGTTAACGGCACGTGCTGGCACTGATTTGCAGTATTATTAAAAACAGCAAGGGACGAAATGAGCTCTGGACACTAAAATAAATAGAGTTCACTTTTTTTTTTTTTTTTTTTCCCCCTCCATTGCTGTATATGGGGAAATGGCATGCATTGAAGCAATCCTGCATTTGCGTGTTTCATTAATATACCTCCCCTCCCCCATTTAAAGACTAGACTGTTTTATCCGTCGCTATGTATGAGGTCGCCATGCATGAGGGGTCGACAATAGTAAACGATGCATTTTGAGGGAAAACGTCTTCAACTTGTATTTAATATGTTGCAGATATTATATCAAAATATCAGTAAATACCATACAGCAAAACAAACCCTTATCTAGACAGTTAACGCCATTTTTTTATTATTATTTATAAGCAATGGCCACTGTTACCTGTTTAACAGTTTTATTATGAAACGAAAGAAAAGAGTCTTATATTTTACTCGGTAATCGGTCTACAAAACAACGTATTTAGCCAGAGGATTAGAGTGCAGCTCAATGGTAATAAACAGAGATGAAGAAATGAAACAGCCATGTTTGCAAAATAATACAGGGGTTGTAAGGGGTATATTTAAATCCAGCCCTTCCAGATTTTGTAATTTTTTTTTTCTTCTTCATAAAATCCTATGACGCATGTAGCGATAACGGACAAATTAATTAATAAAATGAATTGAAACAACATGGACGTTGTCACGCCCACTGTTATTTCAAGTAATGTTTTCATTTTGTTATTTGTGAGAAAATCTGCTGATTTTTTTTTTGATTTTTTTTTTTTATCAATCTGGCTATCATTGATAAAATAAAAAAAAATTAACACGTGAAATGTAGGTTTGCATTCATTTTCATCCTCCGTCTATATCTTTCTTCTACGTACAGCGCTCTTGGAATGTTTTTTTTTGTTATATAACTTATAATAGTAATAAATACAAATAAAACACATCCTGTATTAACCTGTTTCTCTTTTTTTATGAGAAAAAGTTTTTAATGAAAATAAAATAAATGTGGGACTACTTTCTTTCAGTCCTCGGCAGGATACTACGGAATCATGGAAAATAATGTAATGTGTACTTCCTTTGCCGGTAAATGACGTAATTAAAAGCGCATTTTAATTAATAATTATAAATGATTTTAAAAAAAATATCAACAACATATATATCGTGAATTACTTTAGTAAAGAGACGAAACATTGAAAAAAAGTACAGTTAAATAAAATCATTAATCACGCCCTGTACAGTTTCTGTTGTGGTGACGTTGTAACCGGTTTAAACTGCTTGGTCTCGGCAGCCAATCAGCTGTCTCCCTTGTTTTAAATGCCCAGACCCTGAAGCTGAGGTTTCTGGGATGTGAATGCGAATGCGAATCTGTGTGTTTACTGGGAGAACAATCATACGTAAACTGTATTGTTTTTATTAATTATTATCATTTGTAGATGATTTTGTTTTCTTAATGTATCATGGGGACCCAAGAAGAAAAAGGTCAGTACAGTAGATCATACAAATAAAAACATTTAGCAACACACACCCGGACCTTCTGTCCCAGAAGGGGTGTTTTTTTGATCAGTGTTGCTGGTTTGATTTTTGACTTGTGTTGGGTACAAACCGACTGACAGACAGTACCGTAAAGCTTTGTACAGCCTGGGAATAACAATATAACAAACACATTGATCTATAATATCTCCACCCTTCATGTGCTGTATTGTAATAGCTCTAAACGGGAAGATTTTCCCGAATACTGAATTAAATCGAAAGAATGGTCGTAATGTTACTGGCGGTGTTGTAGTCTGTTTAATGTAACATTACGTGAGTCTTTTGTGTTGAAATATATATATATATATATATATATATATATATATATATATATATATATATATATATATATATATATATATATATATATATATAGGTTTAGAATAAAGAATAAAGTCATGAATTATTTATTATATATATATTGTCACTTTTTATATATTTTTATTTTTATTGTCACGGGTCTTAATAACTGGGTTGCAAGAGGAAACACGACTCAGGATTAGATTATAAAGTTTATTTTTTTGTATTCGTGCCTTGTGTTTATAATTAGACATATTTAGATATGTAAACGTAACTTGCACTGTTATTGTAATTGGCATGTATGCTAATGTTTTTTAATTGTGGAAAGACAGTAGGGTGTCGCTTGTATGGGTCTGTTTTTTTTTTTTTTATAGAGTAATGGGATACTGCATTTGCAAGTGATGCATTCTCCTTATGAGTTCGTTCAGTAACAGCTGGTCCATTGCTAACGTCTGTGTCAACACTGGCGGCTACAGCAGTTGGTAGAGCGGCAAAGCAATGCTGGTGTTACAGAAACTACAACAGAGTTATATTACACAGTAATGGTTTCCTATTCTCTTGAGGTAGAGAGGTCAAACAGCGCTCACTGCTACCAGTGTGATAGCCCCTTGTACCTCGATGTTATTAAGTTATCACAATGTACTTCCTAATTAGACAGTTCTGCCGATACTGTAACTCTGTGGGATATGTGGTGAATTGTAACCCTTTTAAATGTTTCTTAACAGACCTTGCTAATTGTTGATTCCCACTTGCTGGTGTAAAATCTATTCTTCATAGTAAAATGTGGGGAAAGTTCGGTACATCTGATACAAGAGAAAACAGTCTCTTATGGATTCAAATGTTGATGTTGCACTACTTTCTTGAATTCAAATGAATGCACTGCTTGTGTTGTTTGTACTGTGACTGGTTATGAAAGGGAATGGTGGTGTGTGTCTGGGATGTAGAAGATGCCCAGCTAGCCTATAAGAAGCTCCATTATTTGAACCCTAATCCATGCGCTGGATTTTAAATCTAAACCCCAATAAGCGAGCCTATACACTATAGAGTGAAGCCCAGGACCACCTGTAGCACACACTGAGTGTCTGTGTGTGTGTGAAGCCCAGGACCACCTGTAGAATACACTGAGTGTCTGTGTGTGACTTTATTGTACGTTTATAACTGCTCTTATCTGCAGTGTGATATTTTATAATGATACTTTGTACTGTGATATTTTGTAACACCTGTAAGTCACCCTGGATCAGGGCATCTGCTAATTAGTAATAATAATAATAATAATAATAATAATAATAATAATAATAATAATAATAATGTGATGTGTCCAGCGAGCCTGTACGCTGCACGTTGAGAGTTCCTATGTAACATGTGCTATACCATGCTGTTCCTATGTAACATGTGCTATACCATGCTGTTCCTATGTAACATGTGCTATACCATGCTGTTCCTATGTAACATGTGCTGTACCATGCTGTTCCTATGTAACATGTGCTATACCATGCTGTTCCTATGTAACATGTGCTATACCATGCTGTTCCTATGTAACATGTGCTATACCATGCTGTTCCTATGTAACATGTGCTATACCATGCTGTTCCTATGTAACATGTGCTGTACCATGCTGTTCCTATGTAACATGTGCTATACCATGCTGTTCTCTCCCCACTCCTGCAGACTGGGTTGATGCTGCCAATGATCTCCTCAGAAAGTGCCATATTAACCTGAGGATGCAGAAGGTATCGGACTGCGGTGCCTCTGTCTTTGTGTCTCTTTACCAGGCGATTTTAGGGGAAGGAGTTCCAGGTAAGGCATCCCTGTTGTTGCTGTAATACAGTCACAAGTCTGGCAATAGCGAAGCTTTCTTTATCCAGGTAAAGCCCATTTATGTTGTGGACCTATTGAATAACCTAAACATTAGCCATAGGTGGACATTCAGAAATGCAATATCTAGCAACAGACATCTAAACAGCGGTTTCATTGCACCCCCCAGGGGTGATAAACATACAAAACGACATACAGTCAATCCAGTGAGGTTGGGTTATACATGTCAGGCTCCTCCATGTGTTGCTTCCCCCTGAGTTTTATTCCACGTTGCTCCGATTGCTGGGCAAGGTACAGCTGCTGTGATTGTGCTTTTATCTGCAGATTACATTGCTGTTCCCAGGAGCCAGGAAGACGACTCTCACAACGTGCAGTCAGTGATCGACTCCTTGGCGCTGGACTATCTGCAGATCAGCTTGTCTCACATCACAGGTGAGAGGCGCTATTAAAACCGTCTCCCGGCCTCACCTTTGCACAGCTGTTGTAATGCAAAGTGCAAGTTACGAGCACACCAGAAAGAAGCATGCGTTTGCATGCAACACCAGTAGTATAGGAACGATAACGCCACTCCAGACACTGTGCACGTTAGCCATGTGATACTCCACTACCATGCCTGTCTGTGCCCATGGAACATCTGAATTAGTCCCTCGCTTGGGTAGTTTTGGTGAAACGTTACCAGCTTGTATTTTGGATGCGAGTCTGTGTTTAAAAACAGATGTTTGAATATTGAGTCTAGCTCCTGAAGGGCATTTAACTTCAGATTTTGTAGATCAGACTATTTTAAAAATGCTTTGGCTTGGGGCATTGTGTACCCCACACACACACACACACAGATATGAAAACAAGAACGAACATTGACTGGGAACTGAAGGGCTTGCCTTAACAATGTATCAACTGTGTTTCAAACATTCTCCCTGTGATTACAGCACAGTCAGTCAGGATCTGGCTGACGAACACTCATCCCTGGTTTCAGATCTGAACTGTGACCTTTTTTTTTTTTTTTTTTTTCTACAGGAGAGAACATTGTACGAGGAAACAAAGAATCTATCAAAAATCTTCTGGACATTTTTGAGGGTCTGCTTGAATACCTTACGGAAGAGATAAGCGAGACGTCTTCTCAGAGTGGAGGTGACTGTTTTTGTGTTTCTCTCTCAATGAAGTAAATAATTCACAGTGAAGCTCTGTGTAAAGAATACCCTCCGAACACCAGCACACACCCGTTGGATATCCAGACAAAGCCTGCAATTACGACCACCTGTGCAGTATTTATTGCCCCCAGTATTCCAGAAGGTATCGGGTTCCCAAAGCTGTTTTTCTCTGTGTCGTGTAAGCCAGGTTGATGTTGTTGTTGAGTGTGTTCTCTACTGTAAGTAATGCAGAAAGTGCACTCGGTGGACATTGTGTTGTGTTTTAAACAGACGATCCAGACCCCAGGGAAAAGGATCCTGTAGTTCCCAGAGCACTGTGGGCGGATCTTGAGGATCAACACAAAGAGGCTATCCCTGCAGCCAAGCCATCATCATCCAGAGGGTAAGAGAGACCACTGTTCCACTCCCTGGCTGCACAGCCAGGGCTGGGGGTAATCCCTTCAATTCCTTTTTAAAATCCATTCCCAATTCCAATCCCCAGCCCTTCAAAGGAATTGGAATTGATATTTCAGAGTCATGAGAATTTGTTGGGATTATTCAGCTGCTTTCATTTGAAGCCAGTTTAATTGACTGACAAACAGCGACTTCGATTGCAGTAATTTGCCGCCTCTGTGAGAAGCTTGTTTTAACAGAATACTGCTAACTAGATTTTTGATCAGTTTGGATGTGTTGGGAATGGGGATTGGGATTGGGGTTCATCCCAGCCCTGTGCACAACACGGCCATACTGATCTTATTTCCTTCCCTGTGTACAATTCAACTGTACAGGGGTGTGTGTGTGTGTCGATTCTATACAGGTGTGTGTGTCGATTCTGTACAGGTGGGTGTGTGTGTAGATTCTGTACGTGTGTGTGTGTCGATTCTGTACAGGTGGGTGTGTGTGTGTCGATTCTGTACAGGTGTGTGTGTGTGTAGATTCTGTACGTGTGTGTCGATTCTGTACAGGTGTGTGTGTCGATTCTGTACAGGTGTGTGTGTGTGAGGATTCTGTACAGGTGGGTGTGTGTGTGTCGATTTTGTACGTGTGTGTGTGCATGTTGATTCTGTACAGGGGTGGGTGTGTGTCGATTCTGTACAGGTTCTGGGACTTGTAAAGGTTAACCCTCTTTATTTTCTCAGTACTCTTTACTGCAAAGTAAACATCACAGCACTTCTGAGAATGCAGCGGTATGCTATTGGAATGTTTACAGCCCAATAAAAGCACGCTCTCTACCTGTCCTGGCCGTTTCACCTGGTGTATCGATAGCGGCTACCCAAAGCAAACCAACATGACATTCCCATTGTGTAAAAAAAAAAAAAAAAACAACCAAAAAAAAACCTGGCTGGTAAAATCCTCTTTTGAATGGCTTTCTTCTACCTCCAGTTGTCTCCCTGGATTAGGAATACAATATAGTGTGTTTGTGATCATGCCTGCCAGTCCCTTTTTAAAAGCAGTGCTGCACATACTCTCATTACATAATCTGTACAAAACAGCAGTACATGCGGGCGGGTGTGCTCCCTGGTGACGCAATTCCATCACAGGCACGTTAAAATAACACAGTAAAAAACCACTTTCAAAACAGAACGGCGCATTGTTGATACACTGGTATGCAAGTGATTTGTTTTGTGCTGGTACCTCTAGGTCCTCCCTGTCGTCTCTCCCGTCCTGGGATGCTGAGGGCTCGGAGTCCACGACTGAACTGATCCGGCTGGGTGACTCGGCATACACGTTCGTCACCAAACAAGACAGTGAGTCATTTAATCTGCCTGCCCCATCGCCGGCACTGCGATTACAAACACTCAGCACTGCTCCGTTTAGAAACGCTAAAGGAAATGGAATCGTTTCATTGACAAAACGTTTCGACTAAAAGTCATTTGAGTTTGTTCAGCTTCTTCTGGTGTTTCTGCTGTGGATTTTCAGCGCTTCAGCAGCCTCGGTACAATGCACATGTTTCAGGTCAGGTTGTCCTTTATGTGTCTACTTGTGATACAGAGAACAGTATCGTGCAAGCCCTGCCATTTCCTCATACTTTAATATGTCATGTGTAAATCTATGTTTTAAAAATACATTCCAGCGCTCTTGAACTGTAGAAGTATTGAATCCTGTTGTTTTTATTGTATAGTCTGGGTAAAAAATTGATTCTGGTTTCAGCCAGGAAAGGTGAAGCTTCTCAGTATGGAAGCCGCCCCGATGCTGAGAGGACCAACGGGAACAATGAGGCAGGAACTTCATCATCCGGGTCTGGACCTGCTCCCAGGAGCAGAAGAGAACCGGGTGAGCGGGCAGAGAGGGGGGCAGAGCGAGGGGCAACAAGACAGAGAGGGGGGCAGAGCGAGGGGCAACAAGAGGAAGGGGTGGTTTACAATGGGAACATGCAATTTAAACGTACAATTAAAAAACTAATGGAGTAATGTCAAAATGCACAGTTTTAATTCTATGTCCCCTCATCTTTAAAGGTAGTTAAATGACCCTTTTTGTTTTAATCCTCAATTCATCGTGTGTGTGTGTGTGTGTGTGTGTGTGTGTGTGTGTGTGTGTGTGTGTGTGTGTGTGTGTGTGTGTGTGTGTGTGTGTGTGTGTGTGTGTGTGTGTGTGTGTGTGTGTGTGTGTGTGTGGTTCTCCTGCACAGAACCCACCGCCCCCCTGCCCAGCACATCCTTCTCCTCGGACCACCTGAACGCCAGTGCCACCCAGCTGGGGCACCCCATTCGCCAGGCCATCCCCTGCAACCCCCT
Organism: Acipenser oxyrinchus oxyrinchus; assembly: GCA_030684275.1. Taxonomy (NCBI): domain Eukaryota; kingdom Metazoa; phylum Chordata; class Actinopteri; order Acipenseriformes; family Acipenseridae; genus Acipenser; species Acipenser oxyrinchus. Next base: position 33,565,241 of record CM060263.1, on the reverse strand, counting down.
ACCAGCCCCCGCAGCACAGACCCGACCCGTGGAGCACCCAGCCACCGGGCCCTGGGGATGAGGAGCCAGCGCCCCTTCTGCAAACAGTAAGAGGCTTCATTAACAGCCACACACTTTGTGAAATGATCATATACAAACAAAAAAGTCCTTGTTGAATTGAGGAGGGGGAGGGGCAGAGCAATCCTGTAGTTTTAGATTCTTTTTCTTGTCTGATTTCGCTACACGGCATTCAGAGGCTCAGGAGAATGATTTCCATGCCGAAACCGGTTGAAATAAAACAGAAACCTGTTGCCACATGTCAACGTCACACCAGTGGTGTCTTAGGAATGTTAACCTGTGGGCTCGCGTGATCATGAAGTTGTGTTTTGACAGTGCGATGTACCAGCTGTAGCACTGACGTCAGGGGCAGGGCTGGCCTCTTTGCATACAGATCAGGAACAAGGAAGAAAAAACTGAGCTAATCCTTTTAAAGCAGATTGATGGCTCTTGTCGAGTTTTCGCGACAGCAGCACTTTGATCTGTTTATCTCCACGCACAGTGTAACTGCCTGGTTCTATTAAATAATAAAATAACATTGAAAACTACTTCCTGTATTACTCTTCAGACTTCCTAAATTGCACTGTAAAAAAAGTCTATGTACAGAATACTTTGTTATACTTGTACTGATATTTTAATTTCACTTCCTAAAGTTGGTGTTGTGGTCAAACACAGTCAAGTCCCAGTGACGCTGTAGTTAGAGTGTTTGTTTATTCCATTTTAAATCTGTTTACTTCTGCTTGTTCAGGTACCTTCAGTAAACATTAAATCGTGTTCATTTATAAATAAATAAATACAATCCTGTCCTTCCAGTCTCCCTCCCAGCTGTGTGCAGAGCCCTCCCCTCCCCCTGTGGTCCTGGCGTGTGCAGTGTGCTCATCTCAATGTGTTAACTGGCTGTCGGTGCTTCCCAGTTCACAGGGATTGCGCAGCAGGGGCAGCGTGTGAAGCTGTGCTTTGTGAATAGGGCTTACCCTTTGTGTGCCTCCAGCTCTCTTCCAGTTTGTTCTTTTGTTTGACAGATACCTGGCCCATCAAGGACAGTGTCTGACAGCACCGCTGTGAATGGGACCCAATCAAGACTCTCTCCAGGTGAGAGACTTTTACCTGACAACGAGCAGAGCTGCATGGGGTCCCTAATCCTGTTACCTGTGTGCTTTAAAAACCCTGTGTGTGTGTGTGTGTGTGTGTGTGCGCGCGCGATATATAGAATGTAAATGTGAAACTGATGTATACTTCATTTGTTTTACAGTTTGCTGCATGTGATTCCCAAACTCACCAAAACTGGCCTTTTTTGAAAGCCTTCATGTTATATTATCAACTGTTAGCTGTTACAAAAAAAATGGAACCATGTAAACACAATGGTGGGGATATCAGTGTTTTCTTCCTGTGTGGCATCCTGCCAGCGGTGCATTAGAAACAATATTAGAAATGATATCACAATTAGCCGTTTTCTTTTATTAATTGATTTCTTTTTCATTTCTGGTGGTTTTCTGGTCCTGCTGTAATTAAATCTCTTGGACTGCTGCTGAAAAACCAAGTCTGTATAGAAGTACCTTTGTGACACCAACATGCAAAACATGTGCCCTACTTTGACTGTGGCAGGGGAGGAGGAAGACCTGCTTGTCTGAGCGCATGCATGGGCAATCAATCCCCTGCTCCTGCTCCTTTGTTTGTGTATTTATTTACAGTACAACTTCAGAGCTACGAACCCCTTGAGAATGGAGGTTGTTCGTAAGTCTGAAATGCCCGTAACTCTGAAGATTAGTTTTCAGTGGTTTTAATAAATGTGTACACCTGCTATCTACACCCTCAATCTGAAGAATAATACAAGGATACAGCACAGTAATGCAATACTCATATTGTTAGAATATACTATAAATGGAAAATTGAAATCGTAACTGTAGCAAAAACGCAGATTTAAACGTCCAGGAAACCCTGGGTTAAGGGTGTGCTTGTTTTTAAACACCATGCATTCCTACAGCTTGCTCAGTCATTCAGCATCCTTTGGCTTGAAAAAAAGCCTGTGCTTTGTTTAAAAATAAAATGTTTTTTGTAAAATTGCCCATACTTGCTTTGAAATCTGCCTCACCTTTCTGAATGCATTTGTTGGTACAGTCATTGTGCATGCATGGTTGAGTGATTGCATACTTCCGGTTGAAAGTGGGGGTTCGGTAGAGCGATCAGTTTGTGAGTTTGGGGTTCTACTGTATTTCTTTATTTCTTTGCAGAGAGTGAGAAGTCCTCGTCCAGTAGCTCCAGATCAGCTACTCCTAAGAAGCCTGGTCCTGCTGTGGAGCGGGAGAGAGCGAAGGAGGTGCCGATATTCAGCTTTTAATAACTGCACAAACCCGAATGACACTCTGGGGGCTTGTGGTGTTTCTGAGGGATGTGCTTTGAAGGGTAAAGCCCTACTGAGCTGTGCAGTCTGGTCCTTGCATTATTCCAGCATTGTGGAATGTAGGATATCTGGGCTGAACAGAAAAATGATGCCAGCTAGTTTCCATGTTTACGTTCTGTGTCTGGCATGGTTTATGTTACAATTGCATATTTGAAAAGGTCTGCAGTGAGGGAATGGTAGCTGCTCTAAACAAACTGCAGTACAACCCTTGCTTTTCCACTCCTTATTTTTTTATACTGTTTGCTAAAAGTTGAAAACACTGTGGGTTTCTCTGTTGTTGAGGGAAGCAAGTTGTGTTTTGCAGATGCCACAGACCTAACAATACAATTTCCAATGTCCTTTCTATGAAACACTCCAATGGGATGTACATAATAATACAAAATGCCTTGTAAAACAAATAGCTCTGTAATCTTGACTTTAAAAATGAGCGCCGATGTCAGGGCCCTGATCTTTATTGGCAGAGAGTTCCATATGCAGGGTACCTGAATGCAGTCTTGAGCCCAACCTTCGGGACGCTGGACAGCCCTGACGTCATGACCTCCTGTATCGATTGTCTTGCAGAGCTCCGTCTCAGCCCTGAAGAGGGTGGCGTTCCGCACGCAGCCTGACGTCCGGCTGCTGAGCCGGCAGGGTGGGCTGCAGGAATCGAGGGTCTGGAGCTCCGAGGAAGAGGGGGACTCCACCGATCTGCTGAACCGTTCCAGCCAGCGGGATCACAGAGCCCCCCAGGAGAGGACCCTCATCAAGTAAGTTGCATGGGACCACTTTCAAAAGGAAACCTGTTCTGGTGCTGAAATAATTCAGAGTGTATTTGCAATAGGAGCTCCTGGTTTCACAGACCTGGATCTGGTTCTGATCTTGCACTACATAACCTGAAACAGGAGGCAGTCCAAGATTAGTGCTGACCAGGGTCTGTGAAACCAGCTGAAAATGCAGCTCTGAACTTGGATCGCCATCTTAATTATCATTAAAACTCTCAACATTGCAGACTTGTGTAGCGCTCAGGGAGTGTTCACTACTCAAAACGTCCGACGGTCTAGAAAAGATTTATGGAACCCATTCGTGGTATTCCTAGTTTGCACACCGTGAGTTAGTATTTTAAAGGGGTTGAAACCTTGAGGTTTCCCTGTGGTTTTCATCTTTGTCTTCTTCTTTCCTGCTTGGCCAGTGACAGCAGCCTGTATGATGGTGGCGTGACAGAGCCGCTGTCCCGACGGAGAGTGAGGAACAAGCTGGCGGAGCAGGAGCTGCAGGAGATGTCAGCCAAGCTGTCCCGCAGGCTGGAGGAGCTCGACTCGGTGAGTCTGGAAGAGAGAGAGAGAGAGAGGGAGGGAGAGGCCTCTCTCTCAGTATTTTTCTTGCTCATTTTATAATGAGATGTATCTAATGCTTGTGATTTCCTCCCTGTCCCTGAAGATGCTGAAGCAGGCTCTGGGAGAGACGGCTGGGGCGAGTGAGGCAAGGGGGGAGGAGGACAAACTGTCTCACCACAGTGACAGCTTCATGGAGTGCCATCGAACCAAGAGACAGTCAGGTAGAAGAGAACAGAACAGCACGTCCCTACAGACGCATTCACAATGAGCCCCAGTGTTTGTTTGTTTTTGCTGTTTTTTTGTTTTCCACAGTTGATGATTAGTTGGAAAATGTATCCACTCATGTCCTTTTAATAGCTTGACTTTGGGCTGAACAAAGTGGTAGAGATCGCCTTCATTAAACCGTGGAACAGGTTATAAGGCAGCATGCTCAGGGCTCCCATTTGCTCCACTAGCACTTGTATTGTTGATGTAAGGCAGAACACAAATTGCATAATTTCTTATAAAGGGGAGAGCACTGTGTATAAATGTGATGTTCTTGCTAATTTAAGAGGTTAGTGTCTGTGTTTAATGCACGGGTTGTGAAGAGGTTAGTGTCTGTGTTTAATGCATAGGGGATGTTGAGAGGTTAGTGTCTGTGTAACTGGTTTAATGCACAGGAGTTGTTAGTGACTTTGTATCCTCTCTTCAATGCGCAGGAACACCACACCCCAGGAAGGCCCCACGCACGCGCTCCTGTCCCCCTCCCTCCCGTGCCAGGCGGCTCTGCAGGGCCAGTTCGAGACACTGTCCCCAGGACCAGATGCAGCGCATCCGCAGAGAGGTGCAGAGAGAGCGGGATCTGCAGAGGAGGAAAGCAGGGGTGAGAGAGAGACTGAGAGAGAGGTGCAGAGAGAGCTGGATCTGCAGAGGAGGAAAGCAGGGGTGAGAGAGAGACTGAGAGAGGTGCAGAGAGAGCTGGATCTGCAGAGGAGGAAAGCAGGGGTGAGAGAGAGACTGAGAGAGGTGCAGAGAGAGCTGGATCTGCAGAGGAGGAAAGCAGGGGTGAGAGAGAGACTGAGAGAGGTGCAGAGAGAGCTGGATCTGCAGAGGAGGAAAGCAGGGGTGAGAGAGGTGCAGAGAGCTGGATCTGCAGAGGAGGAAAGCAGGGGTGAGAGAGAGACTGAGAGAGGTGCAGAGAGCTGGATCTGCAGAGGAGGAAAGCAGGGGTGAGAGAGAGACTGAGAGAGGTGCAGAGAGCTGGATCTGCAGAGGAGGAAAGCAGGGGTGAGAGAGAGACTGAGAGAGGTGCAGAGAGCTGGATCTGCAGAGGAGGAAAGCAGGGGTGAGAGAGAGACTGAGAGAGGTGCAGAGAGCTGGATCTGCAGAGGAGGAAAGCAGGGGTGAGAGAGAGACTGAGAGAGGTGCAGAGAGCTGGATCTGCAGAGGAGGAAAGCAGGGGTGAGAGGGAGAGGTGCAGAGAAAGAGAAACTGAGACTGAGACTGCATGCCTCGAGTCCCAAAGCTTTAAATGATCTAATCATAATAGTTTTACTCCGTTCAGCACTACAGTGAAAATGGCTTAATATACAAATATTTTATTCAGTTGTTGTTGTTGTTTGTTTATTATTTATTTTTCTGTAGATTGTGGGCAGAGCCTACGAAGACGTTTTGAAAAGCTATAAAGGAAAAGAACGGATTCAAATTTCAAAGGAGAAGGCAAAGGCCAAGGAAACGGTAATCATGTCTTCAAGATGGGAAACGCATCCCGTAACATTGCTCAGTGTTACTGTGGAAGATATAACAGAGACCTGTGCTTTTCACACCATTGAGAACCCAGTTAGACCCGGAACGGATTGGAACTTTATCGGCATGCTGAAGTAATAGGCGCTGTGCTGTCTGAATGCTGTATAGATTGTACCTGCTCTAACTGTTATAACTGTTCTGCATCTTCCCCCCCAGGAACAAGAGTACAAAGAAAACCTCTACAAGGATGCCCCCCGCACGCCCAAGAGGTCCCGCATCCCCCCTGCCAAGCCCACCCCTCACACACCCAGAGCCAGCCAGGGAACACCAGCCAGAGGGGTCGTCCGACCGAGCAAGGCACCGCCCAGTAAGATCCACAGTACCAGGGCGGTACTGGACCGGAGTCTACTCCCTAGAACCTTTAACATCTTCTAATCACCCCCTTCTCAACATCAGCACAAACAACAAACACATTGAAATGAGCCGCATACAAGAGCAGCGTGGCAGGTTTTAAGATCGTGGTATTAAGATCCATTGCTGGTTTTTTTTTTTTTTTAGATTATTAAAATAGACCGCTTTGTAATGTACGCTGGGAGGAAATGTTCTGAGCAGGGAACGTGACTCTCTACGTCTCTGTGCTGGTTCTGGGTAGCAGAGCTCTGAACTTGAAACTTTGAACCTGCGCAGCTCAGCAATGCCTGCGTGTGCTCTATCAGCATGTAGTGCATCCACTTTTGAAGTGTAAATCTAAGAGCTGAAACTAACTGAGATGAGCTTGCCTCTGACTAGTGTTCAGTGTTAAAAAGAGAAGGCGCTCAGATGTAAAGCCGCAGTGTAAGAATCAAACTATGCCCTCCTAATGACTGGAAAGGAATACAACGTATTTTTGTTTTATTTAAAATGTAACATAACTAGAAATAAGTTCTTCATGTAGATGGGAGGGCTCCAGGGAACTGATTTTGTTATAATAACGGTGCTTGTTTCCTTTCAGAATGACAGGGGTGTGTGTTGGTCTGCTGTCAATTTTTAATTTCACGCTGTGTTGAAAAATAACATCCATGGGTTTAAAGTGTTTGGCATTGTGGGATTTTTCTAAAAAAAACAAAACTAAGAAACGGCACAAATGAACTGTAACCAGACACATACGACTGGTTTCACAAGCACCGATCAGCACTGATGTTCGTTTAGAGGAAGGTCTGTGAAACCAGTCGAGAGCATGTTGTAACATTAGTACTTGCATCGTTGATTACAGTGTGTCTCTCTCTCTCTCTCTCTCTCTCTCTCTCTCTCTCTCTCCGCAGTGAAGATTAAAGACAACGACCTGCTCCCCTTGCTGCTGGAGGAGTTCCCCTGCCTCCACGTCTCGCCCCACGCCCTCAACAAGATGTGGAAGCAGCAGTTCAGGCAGATCGAGCAGCTGACCGGGTCAGTGTCTGAGCAGGAGCAGCAGCGATCCAGAGCCAAGCTCAACACGGAGGTGAGGAGGAGGCTGTGTATCCAGGAGGGGAAGCAGGGGGGCTCGGTTCAGTCGTGAACCACATGGGTGAACCCATCTATCTTCACAGTCCCTAAGGGTTTAGTTCTACCTGTTCAGTCTGGACTGGATGATCTGCCCTGGCCCGTGCAGTACTTTCAGAAAGCACCAGAGACCAGCAGGTCCTGGAGGTTCTAGACACGAGTGTGACTGTAGCCCAGGATGTTGGAATTGGTTTTTGCAGCGACATGCTGACCCTGTCTCGTTGTGCGACCCGCAGGTGGAAGAGGCCCAGAGGAAGTACGAGCTGCTGGTGGAGATCATCCGCAAGGAGCAGGAGCACAACCAGAGACTGGTGAGTGAGGAGGAGGGGGGACACACCCAGACTGTGAGACTGTGTGGATGGACAGAGAGATCAAATTCTGCAAGGAGAGAGGAGAGAAGGGCACACGACCAGCAATGGGCAAGAGAGAAAAGCAGGCCTATGAGAGAGAGCAGGGCACAACCAGCGACTGAGTCCTTACGTAGACGGAGAGGGAAATGGGAGATCTACACGCAGAGATAGACGTGCTGCTCAGAGAATCAGGGCTGGGTCAGCAGCGACACGTTTCCAAACCTGCTTACAATACTAGCCCGATTTTGTGCATTCCTGCAGAGAGCTATTGCTGGAGAAAAAATGTTCCCGGCCTCATTAGCAAACAATGTTAATGAAGCAGCAATGAGCTGTGTGAGTGTGCAGCAGTACCAGGAATCCACATTGTCTGTGCCTGTTTCACTTTATAAAGGGCAAGATTTCACGTTCCCCCATCCTCTAATTTTTATATATTTTTTTTCTCTTGTGGTTTCAGGGGTTTGTGTGTGAGTATCCAGTACATTCTCTTTAATGTTCTGTATAGTGGTGGTGTGCTGGTATTGTAATAGAAAATAAACTCCTTTTACTGTAGTGATTGTTTTTAGCGTGGCTGTTGAAACGCTGGGTGTGTTTTTATTGTGCTTCATTTTGTAAAGGGGTGGGGTGTGTTTCATTTGTTTCCTCTGTGACCTTGGACGTTGTATTTCAGTAATGGCAGCTGGTTGGTGTTTATGTTGGTTAGTTGTTGTGCGGGGTGGGTGTGCTCTGTTAGTTAGTGCATTAACAAAGCGCTGAAACCCACACGATTTCATGTATTACATGTTCGTTATGAATGCCAATGTCCATGGCTCTGGTTACAGCCAGGCCCACTGCAGATGAAATAGGCTACCCTGCCCTTACAGCTCTAGCAGCAAACCCAAATCCAGATCTGAACCACGCGCCCTGTCCTTCTTGAAGGCTGACAGCTTCTCAAAAACAAAGAGTTTCTGAACCGCGTCTCGTATGCGCAGCACAGCTCTGCCAGATTAAAGGTTATGTTTGCTTACCTTTTGAGTGTGACGCTGTTGTGGTGTCTTCCAGCTTGCCTGTCTTCTACATCTAGCGATGATTGAATGACTATTAGAACACAGCAGAAACTTACAGAAACAGGGACATCGTTTTCCAGGTTCTGCCTTGCCTCAACCTGCAACCACACTCGACACACTGCCTCGTACTGTCGTTTTGCACAGAGCTCCACGCAGAGGCGTGATTTAACCCACTGCCTCGTACTGTCGTTTTGCACAGAGCTCCACGCAGAGGCGTGATTTTAACTCGGTTTAATCTGTAAATGTGTTTCAGCAGGGCTTCTCTCTCTTTCTTTTCCAGAAAGACTTCAAAGACCGCATTCGACAGCAGAAGTCTGCCCAGAGCAGGATGAGGGAGCAGAGGCAGCAGGTCGCTCGGGCGAAGAAATATTACAACGACTACCACGTGCAGCTGCGCGCCAGGATGCTGCGCTCCAGGACCAGGGAGGAGAGGGTGCGTGCTTTTAGAAGAGGCTTTACTCTGCATACTAATAGCAATGAAATAACGAAGGGCAGGGGAAATGGATTACACCTTTGGTAAAGGTTTTGAATGCCAGACCAAATCAAATCATTTCTTAGATGGCCTTCCTCTCCTATTCTATCTGAAGTTGGATTCTAGACAGTAGTTTTGTTTTGTTTCGTTTTTTCAGCTGAAGACCCTGCATCAGTTTCCTTTTTAGTGTGTTCTGCCTTTCTGAACAGAGCTGTCCATTTGTTAAAATGTCATAGTGTATTTCAGACTGTCCTGCTGTGCATGCATTGATGACCGGGCTGCAGTGCACATGTAGGTTGCCCTGGTTAACATTCATCCTGTCCAACAGTATTCAAACCTTAAACAGCGTGCTTACGGAACCGGATGTTGTTTTTGACAGATATTCAAGAACCTGTTTGAGGAAGGCCTGGAAATCCAGAAGAAGAGAGTGCGAGAACTGCGCTCCTACGCCAAGGACCAGCGCGAGGAGCACAAGAAAAAACACAAAGAAGAGCTGGAGTCCATGGAGAACTATTACAAGGACCAGGTAGGACCAGGGCTTGAGACTGGGTGTAGTGCAACTTTCCTTGGGAGTTACTCATGCAGCTATAAGGGAAGAACCATTTATTAAACTCTCTTTTTTTGTATTTCATGCAATCCCTAACACTTTCTTCTGATTTTTTTCAGTTTTCTATGTTGGCTGAAACGCTCGCCCAAGAACAACAGGAAATACAAGTTAGGAAGAAAGCACAGGAAAAGGTGAGTGAAGTGGCAGAAAAGACCGTGTACCACGACTTCCACTTCAGAAGCTTCCACACACGGATAGCTGCAGCTCCTTCTGTGTTCGAGGTCTATTCCTGCCTGTCCTGTCTCTGTTATAAAACAGGAATGCAGCGCATGTCCTATGAAAGTTTATTTCTAACATAACAGATATATTTTCCTTTGATGTATACCAAAAAGGAGGAGGCAGTCGTTGACTGTTTGTTTTTGACATTCAAAGGGAGCGGATTCTGTCTGGTTAGCTTGGCTCCTCATAATATATAGAGGACCCTGATATTAATGTTACACTGCAATCTGAAATGTCTTTGTGTCAGGTGGAAATAATGTCACTTTAAAAATTGCTATGCTGTTTAAAAAAAACGGTTGTTTAAGTATATGGTATAAAGTACAGTTTAGGGTGCTGTAACAAAATCTGCCTTTCCACTCGAGGGCAGAGCAGCCAGTAGCCCCACTGTGCCCTCTCAGTCTATCCCAGCACCCTGTCCGATGCAGCCTCTCCTCACTCTCTCCACAGGCGCTCCAGAAGATGAAGAAGGAGCTCCGTGGGAAGATGGAGCGTGAGATCGGGGAGCTGCAGGAGATGATCGTGCAGAACGATGACGACGTGTACTTCCGAGAGCTGGAGGCGGATCGGCTGAGCCGTCGTGTGCACATGGCTTCCTTCCAGTACAGCGCGAGCCACCTGCTGTGAGACCATCACCCACACTGGCTTCCTTCCAGTACAGCGCGAGCCACCTGCTGTGAGACCATCACCCACACTGGCTTCCTTCCAGTACAGCTCGACCCAGGACCACTGCATTCATTTTTTTTTTCTCACAAAGTTCTTTTAATTTTTTTAAAATTGTGTGTGTGTGTGTGTGTGTGTGTGTGTGTGTGTGTGTGTGTGTGTATTTTTTTCTGGAGTTATTTAATCATTATTTTTATGCATTTCTCAAGTCGTTACCTCGTGTGATCCCTTTGTTGTCTTTCATAAAGGCAGATAAGCTGATTGGGTTTTTTATTCCTATAATTGATCTGAATACTACATCTATTCCAGGACACTAGTAACGAAGAGAGTCATTTTAAGGTTGTATAAATCTCTTTTGATTTTGTATATTGAGTGGGTGTGGAAGAAGAACTTTACTTTCTAATGTTTTAACAATGTAAAAAAAATGACTGTACAGAACAGAAAAATCAGGTTTTAAATTATTTTTAATCTTTTATTAAATCTTTGTGTCTGAAAAGGAGGTTTTATTACTGGTTGTTTTAAAAACTGTTTTGCAGTCCTCTGCTCCTGCCACAAGGTGGGGCTGTAGGGCTAAATTCAGCCCCCTTTTTTTTGTTAAACTAGGGGGTACAAATCGTTTTGAAAATCGGTGCTAAACTGTTGTGAAAGTTTAGCACCAGAGAGCCAATGAGAAACTGTCATCATCTATGGTTGCTAAGAAATCAAAAAATGTAACAGAATTTAATGTTGCTGGTGCTAGATGAGGTACCCTGGCCCTAGAATCTAGCACCACTTGTGCCGTTGACACAGACAACACACACACTCCCAGCTGCAGCACAGACACACAGATACAGCAGACCAGGTGTATGCACACAATAAGAATCTATAAAAAGAGATTTCAGGCAGCAACAGCTCCACCTTCCTCTCTCCTCATGGCCTGGGGGGGGGGGCAGATCTCCTCGCTTCCTCCTCCTCCTCCTCTTCCACCTGCTCTTCATCCTCTTCCACCCTCCACAGGGCAGGTCTTCTCCTCCTCCTGTCTGCTAAATAAACAAATAAACAAACTTACCTTCAGGAACTCACCTCTGGGACCTGGATTTGAACCACTGTCTTCAGGGAGAGGCGGCCATGGGATTAGCCCACTGCACCACCAGCTCCCACAGGAAAGCTCTGCTTTACACTGAGTATAAGCTACATTAATCAAGTCTTTGAAAATAAAGAATCAGTCAGATTTGAACCCAGTCCCCCAAGGAGAACAGCACAGCATGCTAGTGAACTAGCCCCCTGTGCCATCTCACCTCCATGGAACAGCTTAGAAGGTGGGGGTTGCTGTTGCTGCTTGAGAAAAGATGCACATTGTATCTTTCTGCACTAGTGCGTGCACAAGTCTCTCAAACATTTGTACTGTGCGCATTTGATAATAGAATGAAGCCTTATTGAATGGAATGCACACAATACGAATCTTTAAAACAGACGAGTGCATGCACTGGGGTCCCGTTCCATTAGCCTTCTGCTCGTTTAGTAGAGAGACCCCCTATCTGCTCCCCGACGGCAGGCTGTGCTGCACGGTGAAGGGGACGCTTGCTTCTACTCGGCTCAATTTCACACTGTCATTTTTAAATGAGATTATATAATGCTGCTGTGCTTTTTCAGTTTTTAAAAGGGGTCTGGCAAAACTACCCGCAGAGCTAGACTTCAGCACTGAGAACCCAGCCGTTCCTGAGTGCTTCTTAAAGCAGCTGCTTGCTGGTAACGTTTGAATTGGCTCATCAGTGCCTTCCTTGAACACTCAAACAACAGAATCACACTCAGACCACTTTTCTATTAAACATATCGATGCTGCGAAGGTGCAAAGAGCATGTTGTTTATTAGTGCTCATCTTATGCATGGTACATACAAGTTAATAAGAAACACGTTTTAGTATCTGTTTTCATTCAGGTGTGTTCTTACACCAGGAGGAGGAGGAGGGGGGGGGGCAATGCTGTACACACTGTAATAAATACAAAAAGAATGACAGAATAAAACTAGAACACATGGGAATTCAGGAAAACCAAAACTAGACCAAGCTTAAATCCAACTCCAAATTACACCAAAACAAAAGAAAAAAGTCAATATTCTATGAGAAACGAAATATTGAAAGTTTTCTGTCTCCGTTAATGCAGGATGCAGTTCAAGTGTTCGAAGCAAACGGAGTGTGTTGAAACCAGCAGGCAGCAAGGGCCGCATTCTTCTTGCTAGACGGGTTTCTTCTGCGGACTAACCCATGATAATGCAGCATCAGTTAGTGTGTGCTCCAGACCCCAGCATGTGTGCACTGGACATGGAAGAGAATGAATGACAATCTCAATGGGAATCAATATAGAACGATTTGGTTATTCGACGGCAATAGCCATTTTTTGTAAGCAACTCAAGTGTGTAAATGTGTGCAAAATGTTTGCTTTGAAGAAAGAAACACAAAGGTAAATGAATGATGTATTTGCAATCTGTACAGAGCACCACAAAAAACAAAAAGTCTTTTACAGAGGCTAATCAATGAGCCAGGCAAACACACCATTAAAAAAAAACAAAAGAAGCTAAAATATGTTATAAAACAGTCCATGGTCATCATTGCCTGTTAGAGACAGGAAGCAATGCAAGGGTTAAAACACGACAAGAATGCTAGAAGAGATGCGACGGTCTACGGTGAGAACAGAAAATAAAAATTCCAACAAACCCGCGAAGGAGGAGAGCTTTCTTACAGCTGTGGCCAAAGTTAACTGGGAGAAGAGGATGCAGCCCCTGCTTGCCTCAGTACAAACCTTACTGCAGAACCCCCACAACTCAAAGGGCAATCTGTTTCTATTTGTCTGGGGTGAGGATCACATTCGAAGACAAACGTGATTGTGGATCTATAGAAACAGCAGCAAAAAAAGATTTTGACATGATTTCACCTGAGCATGTAGAAAGAGTCGAGGGCTGGAGAGGTTCGGAGTGATTATAAAAACCAACCTGTCACCTCAGAGCAACGAGACTGCCCAGGCAGAGGCACACCACCATGGGCAACTGCAGCACTATCAGCCCTGGCCACAGAGGGCGCTGTGTAGAAGTGTTACTGCATTTACTGCTTCATCTCCAGGATCCAGACGATATCAAATACTGCAGCATTAGACCCAGAATGCTCTGCACAATGTAGCCATGTCACTTTATAATCACCCCGTGTGTAACTGCAAAGAGCAGAAAGATTAACCACATACACATAAAAAAAAATATATATATATATATATATATATATATATATATATATATATATATATATATATATATATATACACAGTACTGTGCAAAAGTTTTAGGCAGGTGTGAAAAAATGCTGTAAAGTAAGAATGCTTTCAAAAATAGACATGCTAATAGATTATATTTATCAATTAACTAAATGCAAAGTGAGTGAACAGAAGAAAAATCTAAATATAATCCATATTTGATGTGACCACCCTTTGCCTTCAAAACAGCATCAATTCTTCTAGGTACACTTGCACAAAGTCAGGGATTTTGTAGGCATATAGTCAGGTGTATGATTAAACAATTATACCAAACAGGTGCTAATGATCATCAATTCAATATGTAGGTTGAAACACAATCATTAACTGAAACAGAAACAGCTGTGTAGGAGGAATAAAACTGGGTGAGGAACAGCCAAACTCAGCTAACAAGGTGAGGTTGCTGAAGACAGTTTACTGTCAAAAGTCATACACCATGGCAAGACTGAGCACAGCAACAAGACACTAGGTAGTTATACTGCATCAGCAAGGTCTCTCCCAGGCAGAAATTTCAAGGCAGACAGGGGTTTCCAGATGTGCTGTCCAAGCTCTTTTGAAGAAGCACAAAGAAACGGGCAACGTTGAGGACCGTAGACGCAGTGGTCGGCCAAGGAAACTTACTGCAGCAGATGAAAGACACATCATGCTTACTTCCCTTCACAATCGGAAGATGTCCAGCAGTGCCATCAGCTCAGAACTGGCAGAAAACAGTGGGACCCTGGTACACCCATCTACTGTCCGGAGAAGTCTGGTCAGAAGTGGCCTTCATGGAAGACTTGCGCCAAAAGCCATACCTCCGGCGTGGAAACAAGGCCAAGCGACTCAACTATGCACGAAAACACAGGAACTGGGGTGCAGAAAAATGGCAGCAGGTGCTCTGGACTGATGAGTCAAAATTTGAAATATTTGGCTGTAGCAGAAGGCAGTTTGTTCGCCAAAGGGCTGGACAGCGTACACGAATGGGTGTCTGCAGGCAACAGTGAAGCATGGTGGAGGTTCCTTGCAAGTTTAGGGCTGCATTTCTGCAAATGGAGTTGGGGATTTGGTCAGAATTAATGGTCTCCTCAATGCTGAGAAGTGCAGGCAGATACTTATCCATCATGCAATACCATCAGGGAGGCATCTGATTGGCCCCAAATTTATTCTGCAGCATGACAACAACCCCAAACATACAGCGAAAGTCATTAAGAACTATCTTCAGCGTAAAGAACAACAAGGAGTCCTGGAAGTGATGGTATGGCCCCCACAGAGCCCTGATCTCAACATCATCGAGTCGGTCTGGGATTACAAGAAGAGAGAGAAGCAACTGAGGCTGCCTAAATTCACAGAAGAACTGTGGTTAGTTCTCCAAGACGTTTGGGTCAACCTACCTGCCGAGTTCCTTCAAAAACTGCGTGCAAGTGTACCTAGAAGAATTGATGCTTGATGCTGTTTTGAAGGCAAAGGGTGGTCACACCAAATATGGATTTGATTTAGATTTTTCTTCTGTTCACTCACTTTGCATTTAGTTAATTGATAAATATAATCTATTAACATGTCTATTTTTGAAAGCATTCTTACTTTACAGCATTTTTTCACACCTGCCTAAAACTTTTGCACAGTACTGTATATACACACACGCTGTACACGAAACAGGTTAGGGTATTAGTTTCACTCAGTACAGGGTATACGCTGGTGTGAATGGGTTTTCTTTAAGGGTGTAGGCAAGTTGCTTCAGCTCAGCTACCAGAGGTTTTAAAGCGTGCAAGTGTCTGTTGAGACTAACCTTGCCTCCACCCACTCGAACACAGAATTACACCAAACTGCATTCACTCTTCATCGGTATCATTTAGGAACTAAAGCCTTAGAGCTGGTGTGGATTTGTAAAGATCCTGTCCTCTCCCTCCCCCCCCACGTCATTATTCTTTTCAATCAGAACAAACAGGGTTTGTAGCTATTAGTACTAGACGGAGGTGGGGTTTAAAATATATATATATATATATATATACACAAGATATTGAAGCATTCTCTCACACAAGCACAGTCCTAGATTTTTTTTTTTTTTTTTTACAGATGCGTTGATACAAGGTTCTTATCCTATGTGCAATATGAATATAAAAAAAAAAAAAGATTTTGACAAAAACCGAGTTTGACTCTGTCCAGTGAGCATGCGGTGTGTCTCGGAGCATAGCAGGACCCCCAGGCTGGCTGGAGGAGGTCCGGGGGGAGAGGCGATGCTGCGCAGTGAAGCGTGTACGACTCCAGGTCCTTCTCAATCGCCACGCAATCGCCACACTGGTGGGGTGGTGAGGAGTAGGGCAGAAGATATTTAGAAAAAAAAAGATCTCACTAAATGAACAGATGTAAGTAAGCAGTAGTCTTTTCAGAAAACGAAAACAAAGAGGAAACTGATCTAAAAAAAAAAACTAAAAAAAAACCATGAGCCAGCATTCTGTACGTTGCAGATATTATTAAAAGGTCTTTTATTTATTTAATTTTTTTTTTAGCAGCTGAAAATGAGCCTGGTGGCCAAGGAACAGTTTATTATTTATATATAAAAAAAAAAAAATTAAAAAATTAAAAAAAAAAAAAAGTGTATTCAATAATAATTTTAATAATAATTGAAAAAGGAAGGCAGTATTCCCGGATCACGGTTCCCCTGGCTCGCACGGTCCCTCTCTCTCAGAGTGGTGCGAGCCCCCTGGCCCGGAAGAGGCTCACAGACTGACAGGTGCGTAGCGTAGGGTCCCCTCCGGACCCCTCACTCCACAAAGAACCCGCACGTTTCTTCAATCGCAGTCAGGAGCTTCTCGTACAGTTTCTCGTAACTCTCGTAGGGAGGAACGTCGATTCGGTTAAAGCTGGGTAAAGAGACAGAGAGAAAATGAAACCTTTGATTCTGGAAGTGTGACGAATAACATTAGCAACATGTTCCTTTGTGCTGCCTGGAGGAGCAGGGTGCTGCACTGGCACAGTGCCAGTCCCATTAGAGGGACACAAGCAGCTTTTAATTTTTTTTTTTTAAGTTTCCTCCTCAATAGAAACTGGAAAGGCTAAATAATGAAATCAACCACTGTGTTGTTATTCTTGTTCAGCTTCTTCTTTCAAACACACACACAGTTTGTAGAATTGAAGCCATGCCAGTGGCTCGAGGACTCACCATGTGTGTGCTTTGGGCAGGTTGTTGGTGCTGGCGTCGATCTGGTGGATTGTGAAGAGACGAGGTCCGGTGGCACCTACACAGCCAACAGAAACAGGAATTCATACCAGCAAGGGCCACAAGAGAATAATGTGAAAATAACGCCACCTTGTAACTGAAGGGGTTAACACACAGTCGCTGTGTCTTTGTATCACACTCACAGCTGGGATCGAACACAATAAACTCCACAAACATGTCCAACCCCTCCTAGCCTGCGTCGTGTTTTGTGAGGCGGGTAGGAGGCCCTCTATTTGCGAGGCCCCTGTTTAATTGTTTACTGGCCCACGCGTTGATTGATTCATTCAAACTACATCTGAACTCTTTATGGTACAAGGGACATGTGTCCCACCAAAACACTTTCTTAATTTTGCACTGAGGTGCACGGAACAGGGTTTCAAATGTACTGACAGGGTGGATCCGCTCATCCCAGTTTTCTCGTGATACTCGAGTCGCTCTCAAATGTATTTTAAGAAGAAACCGTTTGAACAGCAAGCGCTCGATTCCTTGTGTACCTGAAGGGGTTCAAGTTACTCCGCTGATGCTGCTGAAGTTTCCCCTGGCTGTTTCCTCGCAGCCTGTGAATCGGACCCTACCTTGTAGTGCTTTGAAGCCCTGCAGAGGCACCCTGGAAGAGCCTGTGACGAACTGCAGCAGCCTGGCTCTGCGCTCCTCGTCGTACGTCTCCACCGCCTTCCAGAACCACTTGACCACGTTGCTGTCCAGCGTGCAGTGCTTCAACCGCGTGTTTGACTTCCAGTCGCTGATGTCAATCTTACCAAGGCCGCAGATTATGAGCTGCGGGAAAAACAAGACAAAAGAGAAGCGGTGAGAATCTCCACGGAACGCACGAAGGAAGCTACGTGAAGGTGCGTGCTGGGGAGACGAACGAGTCAGGATGCAAGAGTGCTGTTTTTATAACAACTCCCCTTGCAAGCAACAGCTCCCACATCAAAGGGGTCTATCCCAGTGAAACGAATTACATAATTACAATAATAATACATAAAAAAAACTAAAACAACAAATAAACTGTGGCAAGCCAAGCCTCCAGCGCAGCCAGCTCAGAGTCTCGGTTCGCACACAGTGCATTTCACTGCAAAGGCACCTGAAGTAATTGGCCCGTCTGCTTATTTTGCCTGAGAAAGCAACGTGAAGCGACAGCCTACCCAGCCCCAGCCCGCTTCTCACCTCCAGCTCCTTCTCATCAAACGACTTGAGCAGATGCTGCGGGATCACCTCGTTGAACCCCTTCTGCAGGGCCAGGAACTGGGCTTCTATCCCCCGCAGAAACCGCCAGTTTACATACAACCTGCAGGACAGAGTGGGGGGGGGGGGGAACAATCAATGCAAAGAACAAGAGCTGGATCAGCAAGACAGGTCAAACCAAACCACACAGCCTGCTGCAGGGACAGACACGACACAGGGATGGAATCAGCCTGCTGCAGGGACAGACACGACACAGGGATGGAATCAGCCTGCTGCAGGGACAGACACGACACAGGGATGGAAGCAGCCTGCTGCAGGGACAGACACGAGACAGGGATGGAAGCAGCCTGCTGCAGGGACAGACACGAGACAGGGATGGAAGCAGCCTGCTGCAGGGACAGACACGAGACAGGGATGGAATCAGCCTGCTGCAGGGACAGACACGACACAGGGATGGAAGCAGCCTGCTGCAGGGACAGACACGACACAGGGATGGAAGCAGACTCAGCTGTTCCGGGTTTTACTGGCTGTTTAAGCTTAGCCCTCCCGGACTGTCACCTCTGCGTTTCGTCGCGGCTCACCTGACGTACTCCTTCTTGCTGTCCTCGCTCACCGGGATGCTCCCTCCATTGGGTTTCAGCTCGTGCTGAATGATCTCACCGTACGCGTTGTGCTCCACGCAGAATGTGTGGTCCAGCACTCCTGTGATGTCGTTAGCACTGTCAAATACATGCAGAAAGTTTTACCAAAATACAGTGTCCTACTATCATCGCCACACCAGACATCAACCCATCTTACTGCAAGCAAGTCAGCACGACTACAATGAGACTGTGGCAGCATGCTGCACTACTAAAGTGACAATATAGCTCTTATTTAGACTATTACTACATAGTACAGTCGGTATTACGAGAACTTCATTATTAAATGAAGTGACTTCACTGGGGTTCAGAAGTCTCCAGTACAGAAATAAAACACTCCCTGTGGCGTGCTCTCTAGTTACGGCTACCGGTGAATACTCACAGGATCCAGACCAGGCTGTTGTGCAGGTCCGGGTCCACAGACTCCATGTCGTCCAGCGTGATGGGTTTGCCCAGCAGCTGCTTGTAGAAGGGCAAGGTGAAGCCCCCGTCGATGTAGTGCCCGTGGAACACAGCCATGCCCATGATGCCCCACGAAGTGGAAGTAGGACAGGTGCTCCTGGAAGGAAGGAGACCCGGTGAGAGCATGGAGTGAGACTGAACGAACCCTACAGAGTCAGCGGGGTGAGGAGGAGACCTGGTGAGAGCATGGAGTGAGACTGAACGAGCCCTACAGAGTCAGCGGGGTGAGGAGGAGACCTGGTGAGAGCATGGAGTGAGACTGAACGAGCCCTACAGAGTCAGCTGGGTGAGGAGGAGACCTGGTGAGAGCATGGAGTGAGACTGAACGAGCCCTACAGAGTCAGCGGGGTGAGGAGGAGACCTGGTGAGAGCATGGAGTGAGACTGAACGAGCCCTACAGAGTCAGCTGGGTGAGGAGGAGACCTGGTGAGAGCATGAACGAGCCCTACAGAGTCAGCGGGGTGAGGAGGAGGAGGAGGAGGAGAATACAAGCTCTATAACCACAGAAGCAGATGAGCCCAGCTCTCTTGCATAGCGGTTAAGACTATACCTTGCTTGCTGGTGGTGTGCGCGGTCGCTGGTTCGAGCCCAGCCTCCTGCCTGCTCCTCAGCAGCAGTGCACGGGGTTCACTTGCATTGCTTCTATGCAGGCTGGATTTGATCCACATACAGTAAAGCTCACTGAGGACAGGTCTGCGGTATAGAAGAGGTCTACCAGTTGTTTCTGTCTGGATTATTAAAAGATGCTCCGCTGTGGGCTGGTCTGAGAGACCCCGGTCAGCACCGGGCTTGAACTGCCTTTATCTAAAGGGACATTAAGCTGTCTGAGATGTGTGCTAGTCAGGGGTCTGCAAGACAAGCTGTGCATGACTGAAAAGTTCTCAAATCATCCGTCACAATCCACAGGAGACATCCAGGAATCCAGAGTACGAAACTACAAAGAGTCTCAAAGGGTCATTAGCATGCTCTATTAAAGAGATGCTTGTGCAAGCTCTCTGGCTCCCTCTCATTCACTTACCGGGTTGACGGCAGAGTCTGGGTTGATCTGCAGGGTGTAGATGTCGTCCCGCGAGTACTGGAACAGGCCGTAGTACGGGTTCAACATCTCGTGAGACAGCAGGTACAGCCACTCCCTGCCAATAACAAAAACAAACGCTGTCGCTACTGTGCGTCACACAATAAAGGGTAAGGCAAACAGTCACACAGTGCCGGTGCAATCACAGCTGTGCTGCTGTTGCAAAGTGTCGCCACAAGAGGGCATCGCTCTCGAATTAGATCCAGTAAATAATAAGGCTGACTGAAGCTGTGTGTGTGTTTCAAGTTTGGATAGCACAAGGATATTTAAGGATATTTAAGAAAAAGGCTTTTAGGACTGATTTAGAGCTGCCTTATTCAGGTTCAATAATAATCCACATACAAGGCTTGCGCATAGAAAAAAAAATCACTTTCAAGACTCCTTGTGAAACTTCAGTATTTTTTTAATCTATATAATATTAGAAGCTTGATTTCAAAGATCTGCCGTCTTGCCCACGGAGGGCTACAGACTGGATATCATATGAATCCACTGTATTAACTAACGGAACAGGAGGGATGTGAACGGCAGGCTGTGTTCATACCTGGCCACCCCTCCGTAATCCAGGCCTTCCTCTCCTCTGAACTTCACCATCAGTCTCTTCCACAGGTCCTTCGGCCTCATCTTCATCACCTGCCTGTACGACTCCTGCAACGACATGGGGACTGGGTTAAAATGAGACACACACACACACACACACACACACACACACACACACACAGGGACTGGGTTAGAATGACAGACACACACACAGACAGGACTGGGTTAAAATGAGATACACACATACACAGAGACAGGACTGGGTTAGAATGAGATACACACACAGAGAGACAGGACTGGGTTAGAATGAGAGACACACACACACAGAGACAGGACTGGGTTAGAAAGAGACACACACACACACAGACAGGACTGGGTTAGAATGAGAGACACACACACCCAAAGACAGGACTGGGTTAGAATGAGAGACACACACACCCAGAGACAGGACTGGGTTAGAATGAGAGACACACACACCCAGAGACAGGACCGGGTTAGGATGAGAGACACACACACCCAGAGACAGGACTGGGTTAGAATGAGAGACACACACACACACAGAGACAGGGTGTGTGAAAGAGGCAGAGTGAATCGTCAGAATACTGAAGCCAGCTCAACACATCTAATAGGGATGGGCTGGATTGGGTCATTCTCAGTTAGATAGGAATCTGCAGATACATGTAAATTCAAGCACACATCTACCGAGCCTGAATGGTTTGGATACAATCGCTGCTTTTACAGCTCTACATATCCAACCTCTTCCTGATGAGCCACATGCTCACAAGGAGTGGAGCGTTTCCCCAGCACTGCACATTATCTTAGGCTGAGAACTTGGCTCAGAAATGCCACTTCATGTTCTCATGCGTTTTTTTGATTTTTCACACTACACCCACCAGTTTCAATGTGAGTGAGTCAGGGCAGCGTCTGATTGTGCTGCCAGGGAAATGCCTGGAGTGGAGATGTGCCAGTCACTGCTCGGGTTAAACTGTGGCCACTGAAGTCATTCAATAAAACACAATAAAACTAGCTGTGTGAACTTCCACTCCTTAAAACAGGAGCACTAGGCACCAAGCAGCAGTGAAGTGACAGACGGGACAGGACAGAGGACAGGCTGGGCACTTTGTAGCAAACTTACAATGAATGAGCTGGTGAACCCCCTCCAGCAGCCACATCCTGCCCGCATGTTTCCTTTGAAAACCAGGCTGTTTATCACTAAACACATTCCAGGAACCACTGCAGAAACAACTGTTAATGAACTTGTGTATCAACGACGTCCGACAAAGGAGTCACTAAGCCGTCACCTCCCGGCACCACCAAAAAAAGGGGGCTGTCTTTTTAAAATTCATATACAGATATACATATATTTTACCCTATAAAAGTGTGAATGTTGGTAGTTGTGCATGCTGGAAGCGCGTGTGTGTGTGTGTGCGTGTGTGCGCGCGTGTGCCTGTGTGAATGCCCGCTCTGCTCCCCCTGCTGGTTACCTCGAAGATCTCTTCCCGGGAGACCTCAATGCGGCAGTGCCCTGCCTGGGGCTGCTGCTGGGAGAGCTCCTGCCGCAGGATCTTCAGTTTGTGCACCAGGTCGCGCTTGTACTTGGGCACGGTGAGGCACTCCGCCTCCTCGGGGAGCTGGCTGGGGGACATCACGGGCAGCGGCTGCTGCTGCTGCTCCTTCACCTGGTTTTGCCTGCTGTGTGGAGGAGGGAGGGAGGGAGAGAGATCAGAACAGGCCTGAGCAACCCATGGAGTATTCAGGGTGAGCATCCCTGCGATACGACAATCCACACAGCAAGGTTTGCACACAGTACTCCTCAAGCATTATCTTCATCATTATCTAATGAGTTCTAGAGGCCACATGAAATGCCTCGACTGACCGTTTTGCACAGGACTGCGGCAGGTAGAGCAACTACTACAGCTGCAGATGCACACCACGCGATTCATTTAGGGAGGCTGGGAAAATATTGTGCTGTTGCGCAGTCATCCGACATGGTAAACTCGATGGCTGGTGGTGAAGCCACACCCTCACAGAGGGAGCACACACACACCGCTGCCCTGTCCCTTACTGTGCACCCATGTCTCCCTGCTAACCCACAAAGCAGACCGCATGTGTGCACGGTAGGGCTGCACAGCCTGGGAGGTCTAGAAACATGGAACCAGCGGACTGAATATAGAGCCATTCCACCAAACCAGGCACAGTCATCTCATGTCCAGCACAGAGCGAGGGCAGACAGTGCTTCTACCATCGTACTGCATCACCAGACAGCGCTTCTATCATCGTACTGCATTACCAGACAGCGCTTCTCTCATCATACTGCATTACAGCATTATCAGGGACGCCAAGGAAGAACAATACTAGTTTAAAACATAAAATGTCTGATTAATAAAAGAAAGAAAGAACACTTTGCTTTCACCTCTCTCATTTCATTCCTTTTTCACAGACGAACAGGAAAGCCAGTCTGACGGATTTGTGTTTTCTTATTCTTATCATCATCATCACAGCTACAAACCAAGACGGAGAGTGAACTTCTGAACCCAAACCGTCTGAACAATTCCCGTTCAAGAGTTCCTTTTGAATCTGGCATGAAAACTCCTCAGCCGGTGCCAAGACGCAGCTATCCAGAAGAAAAAGCCTCTTTTTAAATTCAGTAGTACTGTATCATGTGCCCACTGGCCCTCAGGATAGCTGAGCTGTACCTAAACTGTGGAACAATGACGAGCCAGCTGAGCCTCCCACAGCACAGCAAGAGTCCCTCTGCCTTGAGGATTCTGTGAGGCCTCTGGGGTTTATAGGAAGTGTGCAGCCACTTTCACAGCAAGACAAGAACATCTGAGAGTACCATGACACAGTAGATCACCTCGCCCAACAGCCACTGTATGAGTGTGGCATACAGGCACCCCATAGCCCATATATATATATATATATATATATATATATATATATATATATATATATATATATATATATATATATATATATATATATATATATATACCCTGTATTATAATTAGGGCTTCCGATTTTCAGTTTTAAAATCGATTATTGATTGGTTCTGAATACTTTAAACCCACCCAATTACTGAGTGACAGCAAATTCCTACATTTCTATTGGAGACTCCGCCATGAGATTGAAAACGAGATTACAATCAGGCTGGTTCGCGGGATTTAACGCTGTACTACAGTTAAGATACAGAGGATTTAAAACAGAATTGCAAATTGTGCCGAAAAAACCCCAGAAGAATGTGCCCGTGACTATAAGGATTTCATTGTGTAAGACAGCAAAGGAAAGAAGGTACAATTTAAGTGTGCAAGTACTGTCCAGTTACTATACATATTTTGATAGAAAATTTTGATAGCATTTTGGAAAGTAACCAAAAACAATAATTTTATTCAGTATATGAAAAGCAAAAGCCCTGAAAAAAAAAAACGATTTACATTTAAACTCGAAAATAGCTATAAAAAAATAAGCACTGAAAAATGAAATGAATAAAAACCAAAAAACAGAAGAACCTAATTCTAATGAATGTAGTGAATCTCAGCAGAGCTGGAAAGCTGTCCTGTCTATGTGTATGTTCATGCATGACATGGGTGTGCATGTGTGTGCGTGAGCACAGCTGGGGACTGCACCGCAGCGGAAGTGAAGACAGCCCGTCCCTTTCACAAGCTCTGCGTGCAGCATCTGTGAATCTGAAGCGCAGGAGTGCTGATGCTGAGCTTCTGTCACATACCACCCCCTCCACAAACGTTTGTTTTCCACCTTTTCAAACGCAGCAACATGCCAAGGGCTGCGCCTCAGATCTCAGTTCAACACCGCAGCGTGTTTCAAAGGGCCTGCCTGGGAGAGACTCTGCTTCCAGACTGCTGTTTGTGTTGGCACTCCAGCAGGGAGCTTGTCCCTTATACCTGAAGAGTCTGGACCACAGGAATGTGGGATTTTAACATGCAACTAAATACCCAATGTGGATAAACAGAAACTGCTCTGGCAACAGTGGAAACTTGAATGCAGCTACTTTTTCCTGAAACCAAATCTATTTTAACTCCATACAGAGATTTCCATTCACCGGGGTCGTACAGCGTTCAGACTGTCTGTTTCTGTCTGTGTCTCTGTTTGTTGTCTGTGTGTCTCTGTGCTTGTCTGTATGTCTCTCTGTCTCTGTCTCTGTCTCTCTCTCTCTCTCTCTCTCTCTCTCTCTCTGTCTCTGTCTCTCTCTCTCTCTCTCTCTCTCTCTCTCTCTCTCTCTCTCTCTCTCTCTCTCTCTCTCTCTCTCTCTCTCTCTCTCTCTCTGCTTGTTTTCAGATTTCTTGGATGTTTGGCTTCAAGCTAAATTACATCCGAATGCAAACCTAGAAAGTGTTTGTTTTGTCAGATTTGCGTTTCCTTGTACAGTATTTCCTTCTGTAATGCTTTGCGGGTGAACTCGGACTGCCATACTTGCGATGCCCAGGTCAAACACAGCTAACTGTTTGTGCCCTTTTCCGATTATCTTTCCACAATACAATACCCTAACCCTACCCCTACCCCTACCCCCTAATCCTAACCCCTAACCCTACCCTTAACCCTTAACCCCAAACCTAACCCAGCATCTCCTGTACCAGCAACAGAGGAATGGGAACACAGAGTTCTTCATTTGTCTTGTTGTTCTTTTGGAATTAAAAACTGTTTCAAAACATGGTATCGCCTACCAAACTGATTCCTTTCCTTTAAGACAGATTGTCAGATTGATGGACCACAGACACTGAGGGAGCGACCGAGCGAAAGAGAGATAGAGAGAGGAGAGAGACAGAGAGAGCGAGAGAGAGACAGTGACAGAGAGAGAGAGAGAGAGAGAGAGAGAGAGTGTGAAAGTGCAAGAGAGCGAGACAGAGAGAGCGAGAGCAGGGAAAAGATGCTAGACTGAACCCCCCCCCTCTTCAGTCCTCCTGGTTTCCTGTTTCTGTGCCCAGCAGACACCCCCTAGAAGCCTTGGGGAACTCCAGTCAGGTCACACAGTCCATCAGGAAGTCTCATCCGATCATTTCCTGCACGCTCGACTCAAACAAGGTAGCAGCCAGGAAAACAACTGGGGGGGGCACCCAAACAGAGCCCAAAATCCTCATACTGTCCTGATACTGTCCTGAACTACACCATGCACAAGGAAGCAGGAGGAATCCCACTGCGCACTGTGTAATTAACCTCAAACTTATTTCAATTCCTGCAAAAGTTAACATTGAAAACTAGGAGAGAGGCAAACTGCCGGTCTCTCCAAGCCTCCTGCAGGCTGTGTTCAAAACAGCAGTCTGATTTATTACTGTACAGCAGCGGTTCCCAACCCCTGCCCTGTGGCTGCTGGTTTGCATCCCAGCTGAGCTCTCAATTACTTAACTAGACCTTTAATTGAACTAACAATTTGCCTAATTAGACCTTTTTAATTGTTCTCAGCTCCTAAAAAGAGTTCAAGTTACTTATAAAATGTTATAGCTAACTTGAAATCTGCAACTGTTTAAGAGCTGAAAACAAGTACAAATGTAAAGAAGAGACTGCCGGAAGAACACCAGAGAAACATCTGGGAAAGACATGACCGCATGTAGCCAAGGCACGCTGCTGCTGACTATACACCATTCCGGACCTGTTTGCACTGTATGTTTGATTGCATCTAAATCGTGTTCCCTTATGTAAGTGACTTACTATTCAAATCCAAATGCACACACACACACACCCTGATACCCACACACACACACACTGACACACACAGACACAGACACTGACGCAGGCACACACACTGACACACCAACTGACACACACACACACACACAGACACACCAACTGACACAGGCACACACACTGACATACACACACCCTGACACACACAGACACAGACACTGACGCAGGCACACACACTGACACACACACACACTGACACACACACACACAGACACACCAACTGACACACAGGCACACACACACACACACACACTGACACACACAGACACAGACACTGACGCAGGCACACACACTGACACACCAACTGACACACACACACACTGACACAGACAAACACACACTGACACACACACACTCACACACACCCACAGACACACACACCCTTTAGAAATGCACAGCCAGACATCAGTCAGTTTGATGTGTATTGTTATGTGTATATTGTAAATGCTATTGCATAAAATAACACATCAAAATAAAATAAATAACACAATAGAGAAGAAAGCCATTTCTACCTGACACACACATTGCTGTACTGCCCTTATTATAAAGATACATTCCGTGATGGGTTTATTGTTGTAAGCTTTTTGTCATAATAAAATAAGACATTCTTCAGCAAAGTCAACAACATAAAAAGAGAAATATGATCTGAAGTCATGTCCAGCTATGTGAAATATGATCTGAAGTCATGTCCAGCTATGTGAAATATGATCTGAAGTCATGTCCATCTATGTGAAATATGATCTGAAGTCATGTCCAGCTATGTGAAATATGATCTGAAGTCATGTCCAGCTATGTGAAATATGATCTGAAGTCATGTCCAGCTATGTGAAATATGTCCGAAAAGACATTTTGCAATTACCAGCCTTGCCAAAAAGACAGCTCTGCAGCAGCTTAACTTTTACATCAGATGTACGGATGAGACAACAGTGCAATTAGACGGCTCCACATTACTGAGAACATCTGCCTTGCGCATTATTTGAACAGCTGTGCTGAGGAAATAGACCAGCAGCCTCAGGAACGCCTCTCTGCACTACACCCAGTCAGCCTCTCCCAAGCTTCTACACGAAGCCTAGCTTGGAGCGCATTGTACTTCAACACACGAAGTTCAGCCAAGATCACAATCCATTAATCCAACAGCAGAAACCTCATCCTGGCATGAGCCATGCTGGAAGGCTGAGAGTGCTCTTCTAGAAGAAGCAGATTCTGCACACCTCTGCAGACGGACGTGTTTCACGTCAGGTAAAATGCAATCGTTGCTTATTCATGTCAAACTTTTAAGTGGTACTGGCTAGTTTTTATGTTTAAATTCTTTCTAACAGTGCTCCATACAGACAAATGAAAAGCTGGGAGAAAAATATGAACATCATCATCAGGAATCCATCTATGAGAGTAAACAACCAAACCAATCTCACACTTAACCCGCAAACTGCAAAACACAAACAAACACTAGTGCTGTTAAACCAACAGTCTCATCACTGGAATCTGATTAAACTCCAAATCAAAATCCCAAACCACAGCGCCACAATAAACATGCATAAAGTTCTATGAAGCTACACCATAGAAAGCAAAACACGTACGGCAATTAAAGAGAGTCAAAACGCACTGAAAAAGGAGAACAGAATCGGAACGAATCAAATTCTTGGCCGGGAGGCTGTCCTGACTAGACACCTGCAGAGCGAACCACCCCAGAGCAGGGCCCCCCACAGAGACTCCCCAGAGCAGGGCCCCCAGAGAGACTCCCCAGAGCAGGCCCCACCAGAGACACTCCCCAGAGCAGGCTCCCCAGAGCGGAGCCCTCCAGAGAGATCCCGCACCAGAGAGACTCCCCCAGAGAGACTCCCCAGAGCAGGGCCCCACAGAGAGACTCCCCAGAGCAGGCCCCCAGAGCAGAGCCCTTCAGAGAGACCCCCACCAGAGAGACTCCCCAGAGCAGGGCCCCCAGAGCAGAGCCCTCCAGAGAGACCCCCACCAGAGAGACTCCTCCAGAGCAGAGCCCTCCAGAGAGACCCCCCACCAGAGAGACTCCTCCAGAGCAGGCCCCCCCCTGCTGGGAAGATGACCCTCCTCATCTCTGCATGTAAGGGTATTACCTTATGTTATTGTTTTTGCTCTCCATGCCGCCACGGGACCCCTTAGTCTTAGCACTGCTGAAACAGAAAACAACGTCAGAGATACCATTCATAAACTGAGCCCCATCCACACGTGGATCGGTCATTCACAGCATTAACTGTGCACATCAGACCCACGATAAGCCCAGCTGAGACACCAGCGCTCCAGTTTGAACCCATCCCGGCAGCCAGGTGCCACGCAGCAGTCCAGTGGAAAGCAAAGGATGAAAACCGGTTTCCTGCTCCTAGTCCTGTGTTTTTTGCATTAACCACCAGGCCACGCTGCCACCTTTCTGCCTTGCCGTGCCGTCAGGATAATCGGTTCCAGCTTTCTCCGGTACTTACTTGAGCACAAGGTGCAGGTTTGCGGAGAGGCGGGGGTCTGTGAACTGGGTGGTCCGGTTGTTGTGGTCCACGAAGTAGACTCGTCCCGTGGCTGTGTTGCGGATCTCCCACCCAGGCGGCAGGGGTCCAAGCTCCTCGCAGTTCACGTTGCTAAGATCCCTAGAAAAACAAACACGAGGTTTTAAAAGACCTCAGCGCTCACATCCCGGGCCAAATCCACTCTTAGTGAGAGTAAACAATTCCAAGATATCTTTTAAAATGAGCCATTGTTGAACTGAAACATAATATTTTCAGCTGGAATCCTTTACTGTCCCAAGGTACTGTACAAAGCAACAAAATGATACAGGAGGTCTTGCCTGGGCTGTCATGAATGATACAGGAGGTCTTGCCTGGGCTGTCATGAATGATACAGGAGGCCTTGCCTGGGCTGTCATGAATGATACAGGAGGTCTTGCCTGGGTTGTCATGAATGATACAGGAGGTCTTGCCTGGGTTGTCATGAATGATACAGGAGGTCTTGCCTGGGTTGTCATGACTCATTGTGAAAATTAGATAAGAGCCAAACTACAGTCCAGCTCAAACTACAGTGAAACAGAACAGCGAATAGCCAACATTGGTAGCTTGTACTTGTCTGAGCACTTTTAGGAAAGACTCTATCAGGAAAGAACACCGGGCAGTTCACCTTTAGCCAAGATTCGGAGTGAGATTGGATTGAGTTTCAAATACTGTGGCTGCAATCTCTTCCCTTTTCAGGACAGTGCTGTGTAAGCCCTGTCCTGTGTGTGACAGTGCTGTGTGAATCCTGTCCTGTGTGTGACAGTGCTGTGTAAACCCTGTCCTGTGTGTGACAGTGCTGTGTGAACCCTGTCCTGTGTGTGACAGTGCTGTGTAAGCCCTGTCCTGTGTGTGACAGTGCTGTGTAAGCCCTGACCTGTGTGCTGCTGCCTCAGGGCTGGGGGGCTGACAGACCGGGCTGAAGGAGACTCTTACCTGGGTACCCGGGGGTCATGCCACGTGCTGACTCCCGTCTGCGTGTGGAGGAAGTAAACCTGCCCCTGCTGCGTCGTTCTTTGTTCTGGTAAAAGTTTAAAAAAGAGGAGACTAAATTATTCTGAAAGCTGTTGATGCATGGTGCTGTGTGCGTGTGCGACACTTCTTAAAAAACAACTCATTTATGAGAGCTGCAAGGCTGCGGTGTTTCCATGTGCTGAGCTCTCCCTGGCTCGGTTTCAGGCACTCCACCCTGTTACTGTGAAACCCCTCTGAGGTTTAGGTGGAGAGGGAGGAGCGCGGTCCCTCGACACCTCACCACACCAGCCCTTGGTCAAACAAAATACAAAATCTATGCACTGTTCAATCTCCTGTTTACCCCCTTAAACACCAAATGACAAGCAAGGTCCTGGGATGATCTGTATCCCTGTCAGTCCTATATGTCTGCAGACACCGTTACTGGCTGAATCACTGGCATGGTGCTCCAGCAGTGCACACGGGCTCTTCAGTGCATTCCTGGCTATGAAAAGGGTGACTCTATTGAGTTCTTATTTCACTCGAGGTACGAAGATTGTTTTAGATCGCAATCATCTGTCGCTTTCCTGCTATAACGCACAAACACACATACAGAACTGAATCCCTCAGAAACCACAGTAACCTTTCAGCAGGATTGTGAAATACGAAGAGCAACAACAACAACAAATCATCTACGATACAACATTGAAACTTGCACACAGCCTTCCAGCGATGAAGAAAGAGCGTTTCATTGCTGCAGTGCGGGAGCCAAGTGCTTCTCACACACTGGGAATCTCAAGACAGAGACGTCACCAAGAAGTTATTTTCTCTACAGAGCGAGAAAGCACGCGGTTTGCAAACACAGAAGGAGCACGCCTTACAAAAACACATTTTCAGCACCAGCTACACCACCTTGCCGCTCTGGTTTTTAAGGCTGCACAGAAAAGGGGCTTGCAGCAGGAGTGCTATACACCCCCCTGCTCAGCATTCCTACAGGCATGCATCACCACATGCCTATAGCCCTGCCAAATAAAACAGTTTTAATGACAAAGTCCTGGCCATGCTGTCCACTGCAATGATTTAAAAAGAACAAACGCCACCATGCACCCGTGGATAATGTACAGCCTTGCAGGCGTTCACGATGTAGCAATACTGTAAAGACACGTAATAAAGTCAGTGGCAAACGTTTCAACTAGAAGTTTTTACAATGTCAAATCGAACAATCCATCACATTATTTTTTTATATAGCACCTTTCATAGCAAGGCCACCTCAAAGCGCTTTGTCTTCAGTGTGCCCCGTGTCTTGGTTGGTTCCGACTCACCGTATCCCTCGGGCAGGTCGGGCGGGGTGTGCAGGTGTGTTCTGCTCATGTAGTTCCTGTGCCGCTGTGAGCGTACCCTCCTCTCCTGGGCCCGCGGGTCAGCGGCCTGTCCGCACGACGCCCCGTTCATCCCCATGATGGGCGTGTTCTCATCCACCAGGCAGCTCAGGGGCCGCCCAGGACTCGAGTACTCCGAGGCGGGCCTGTGGGTTCAAATCAAAAAACGAAAAACAAACGACACAGCCGTCAGACACGAGAACGCGAAGAAGTACAAAAGTGAGAGTTAACTTGTGATGCAAGAAAAGAGGATGTATATTAATGTCCGTGAAATCAGGCTTTTGGAGTGTAGGGGGTTACTGTACAAAACTGTATATTTTACAAAGGAAAATAATTTAGGCAGCGAGGGTAATGTTTGTTGTACCACAATAGTAAGCACAGCACAAGTCAAAATGTCAAAGCTCACAAAAATGTCTGCATAATAAATCTGGTAAGCAAGCGTTGCATGCATTTTTGTACAATTTGTTCAAGTGTTGCTCTGAACTCTCCTGTGGGCTTGGTGCACTGAAGCCTCAAAAACAAATGTTCTTCTCTGGCAGCACTCACTAAAAACTAAACAACAAGGGAGGAAAGAAATTCTGCCGAGATTTGAGAGCAGGAACTGTGGTAAAGGGCCATGCGGCCGCAGAACGCCAGGGAAGTGTCCAGTGACCCACAGTGCCAACCCAGGTCTGAACAGAGCCGGTCCCTGCTGCTCTCAGCTTACCGTGTGGGCCTCTCCCACTGCGTGGTCCGGGTGATGTGATTGAGATACTGGATCCGTCCGGACGCGGTCCTGCGCTCCTCCCAGCTAGACAGGGCACAGGGAGAGGAAGGCAATTAGAGCGGCTTCCAGAAAGCCATTGCCAGTCACACCGCCACCAGAAAGCAATCCGCTGTCGGGGAGCAGGCAGCACATTACAGGAGGTCCCAGCCCAGAGCTGGAACTCTTTGAAACATGCCCTTTCTTTCCTGCTCTGGAACAGGATTCTTATTTCCATCCCTGCTCTCCTGCGATGCAGGATGTCACCCCCCTGCTGCACTCGTCAGTCATGCACAGCCCAGAACCAAGCCATGCACAGCCCAGAACCAAGCCATGCAGTGCCCAGAACCAAGCTATGCAGAGCCCAGAACCAAGCTATGCACAGCCCAGAACCAAGCCCTGCAGAGCCCGGAACCAAGCCCTGCAGAGCCCAGAACCAAGCACTGCAGAGCCCAGAACCAAGCACTGCAGAGCCCGAATCAAGCCGACACAGCCCGGAACCAAGCACTGCAGAGCCCGGAACCAAGCACTGCAGAGCCCGGAACCAAGCACTGCAGAGCCCGGAACCAAGCCGTGTGGCCGGGTGCAGCTCCGAGGAATGCATTTAAAGCCGTACCTGTGGAGTATCCCGACAGGGATTTACAAAAAAAATCGGATCCCACTCGGAAACCAAGAATAAAGAAACCACTGAGAGTGGAGCACAAGCACTGCTCTGTGGCCAGCTCATCAGTGTCCATGAGGCTGTAGGTTAATCCCAGGCTTGGATACAAGTCTGTAATGTGTTTTCTGGGGCAGGACGGGTGCCAAGCCAGAGGGTTAGCAAAAAAATATCTGGATTATAAAATACATTTAAAAAAAATAGGCCACAGGACTCTGCTCTCACTGCCACTAGAGGGACCAGGGGGTGAGAGAGTGCAAATAATTCAAGTTCCCTGACCATTGTGGCTGCAAAGCTTTTGTGGTTTGTGTTTTGCACACTCATTGTTTTACACACCCACCCATCCTTCCTTTCCACAAGCACTAGCACTCACCCATCCGGTAAATCATTATCAAACAAGCGACTGCAGTCCACCACCGGTCCTCCTGTGCCAATCCGATCTCTTGATTGGAGACTTACTGGAGTAGAGAAACAGACAATCCACATGTAACTTGCTGCATCTTCCCAGAGTACTGTGTGCAACGCAATGCAACCAGAGCATGCCATGAGGACACTGGATTAGTCATCAGTATCAGACCTCTGGCAAAGCTCACTTCTTTATGATTACACTTTAGTGCATTAGTATACGCCACAGAAATCCTGGTCTGGCCATCAGTCTGATATCGCTGACTGATCAGCGTAACCCTTTTCAAGGAATGGCCAGTCAGGTTAATCAGAGTGATCTGCCACAGCACTCACCTACTATTTGCCCTCTCACTGTGTCATTGTCGTTGAGCCCAAGCTTGTTGAGGTCTAGTCTCTGATCTGTAAGAAGCAGATTGCAAATAGCTGCATGAACTTCATTCTGGATGTGGAAGGACTGCACCAGGGAACTGAACATAAACCAGCCTGTACATGAGAACACATTATAAAAGACATTGATCCACACCAGCCCACATTCAGAACCCAGACTGGAATACTGGAACACACAAGATTCCAAAAGAATGTATTGAACGTTCCGTACAGAACAAGCCAACGCAATAGGGCACCACTGAACTGATGAAAAGGAACAGAAAAATAAATCCTCTAGTCTGGTGTGTGAAAGGGATCGATTCAGGCAGAGTCTGATGATGCATTCCCTGCCAACAATGTTCTAAATTGAGTAAAAATGTCGAGAATAAACCAGCCTCTGGCAACCAGACATGTTTGCAACTTATTTTTGTCTAAATGCACTGCTAATCTGTTTTGCACAGATGTCTAGACTAAAGAGGTGGAAGTAAAATGGTTACAATATCAAAAGGCAGACAAGGAGTGGCTAAATGTATTTCATTTATTGTTTCTTATTAAACTCTTTTAAAACTGTTCAAAATCGTTTCAAAGCTGCCTTATCAAACGGACCCCTTACTGCATGTATTTTAACTTGTATTGCTTTTTTTATGTAAAACAATCATTTAGCTTGGAAACATGACATTCAACCACAAAACAGTGGACAGAGGACTTTTGTCCACAAACACCCTCCTGTGTGTTATCTGTAAGTCTCCCTGCCCTACAGTGATAGGGTGTTATTGCCACTGCCACTAGGACACTGTTCTGTGCTGGTGTGAGATTCTAAGAGGTGCTCTGTGTGTGGGGACACTGTTCTGTGCTGGTGTGAGATTCTAAGAGGTGCTCTGTGTGTGAGGACACTGTTCTGTGCTGGTGTGAGATTCTAAGAGGTGCTCTGTGTGTGAGGACACTGTTCTGTGCTGGTGTGAGATTCTAAGAGGTGCTCTGTGTGTGAGGACACTGTTCTGTGCTGGTGTGAGATTCTAAGAGGTGCTCTGTGTGTGAGGACACTGTTCTGTGCTGGTGTGAGATTCTAAGAGGTGCTCTGTGTGTGAGGACACTGTTCTGTGCTGGTGTGAGATTCTAAGAGGTGCTCTGTGTGTGGGGACACTGTTCTGTGCTGGTGTGAGATTCTAAGAGGTGCTCTGTGTGTGAGGACACTGTTCTGTGCTGGTGTGAGATTCTAAGAGGTGCTCTGTGTGTGGGGACACTGTTCTGTGCTGGTGTGAGATTCTAAGAGGTGCTCTGTGTGTGGGGACACTGTTCTGTGCTGGTGTGAGATTCTAAGAGGTGCTCTGTGTGTGAGGACACTGTTCTGTGCTGGTGTGAGATTCTAAGAGGTGCTCTGTGTGTGAGGATACTGTTCTGTTCTGTGCTGATCTTGTGATTTATCAGACAGGGAGGGCTGGTGTGATGGGATGATGATTTTTTCGGGTTAATCGCCAAGCTAATCCACAGTGTACATAGCAGCGGCATGATATTATTGAGCGATGATTAGAATGAAAGATGCTGATGATGACACCGAGCCATGCTGAGCAGCGCAGTGCAGTGCAGTCAGCTCATCTGATCTCCTGTTGCATGGACCAGGGAGGGAAGCCCTACCAGCAGAGAGACCAGCCAGTCAAAACAACCCACTCAGGGCGCCTCGCTGCCGGGGACATGAGAGGCAAGAAATTGGGGGTACACCATATCCACTTTGGGTGTTGCAGCCGGAATATTTCAGGGCAAAAAAATAAAATAGCTGAAAACTTGTATTCAGGGATGAAAATAAGACTAAAATTGCATAGGCGTTTGATCCATTCCTGGATATGCTATGAGTTTAATAAGACAAACCTGAGTTTGTTCCCTACTATACACTGTGGCTAAAAACACTTCATTGCCAAACCACTAGCTGCGCAGCAAAAGCGAATGGAAGGCACTGGCAAAGCATGGTGGAGAAAGAGCTCATTTTATTTTAAGGGAAATCTCTAGGGACCTGTAATCTACAGCACCAGTAAAAATCCCATTCATTTTGTCACTTGGCAGACTGTACTCTGGGCAGCTGCATTGTGCTTGCGGTGTGCTGGCTGTGAAAGGATTGGGGCCAGTGTGGAGATTCTGATGTTTGAAATTGCTCTGCGGCTTAAACACAACACACAGACAGACGCAACACACAGACAGATGCACACCTAGGACTAAATGTAAAGCACTGTGAATTGTTTCTGTACTCACAGCCAGTGTCTTTCAGGCGGTTGATTGCATTGGATAGGAGCCGGACGCAGCCCAGGAATCCGGCGCCTTGCTTCTTGTGGATCTTCTTGTGATTCCAAACGCTTATTGTTATAGAGTCGGACTTCCCAATATACCTGGGAGGGGGAAACACAAACAAATGCACACATTACTCACATTACATATATGTGTGTTTTTCTGCTTTAAACTGAAAGCTCCCAGTGAGATTAAACTTGTTGTACATGTTGTTTCTCCCTCGTGTCTCCTGTTAAAAGTACAAACTGATGAACACGACCACAGCCTGTGCCAGTGGACCAGGGGGGAGAAGATTACTGGAAGAGACTGCTCAGTATCTGGACGAGTGACAAATCAGCTCTGGAGGGAGTCCAAGAAGAAGTGCAACTCAATTTCGAGGAAGAACGAACAAAGACAGAATACCTGGCAAGCATTTACTGCACAGAGCTTTCCAAGCCAACCCAACTCCCGTTCCAGTTAGCAGGCACTGTAAAGCACAGCTGTCCGTTTCCTCCCGTTCCAGTTAGCAGGGATTGCTGTCCTACAGACACTACAGGGGTTTCCCCCAAGCAGGACAGGCCCAGTCAGAACTCACCCACAAACAGTGTGTTCCCGTCTTTCCAAACCACAAATACCCAAATGGAAATCCTGTTTATTTAAATTCTTAGACGAGTCCCAGACCAGTTTCACAATTACTACAGATTCTTTCCCCCTCTGCCCCCACCTGCTCTCTCCAAACCAACCAATGATGAAAATAATGCTCACTGTGAATTATGATATGAAATTCCTTAAAATAACATCCATCATCACTGTTCTAGACACACACATGACCACCGTGACTGCTGCAGGCAGCGAAATCTGA
The DNA here is from genome assembly GCA_030684275.1 of Acipenser oxyrinchus oxyrinchus. Lineage (NCBI taxonomy): Eukaryota > Metazoa > Chordata > Actinopteri > Acipenseriformes > Acipenseridae > Acipenser > Acipenser oxyrinchus. The sequence continues at coordinate 33,528,703 of CM060263.1, read as the reverse complement.
ATTACAAAAACATTACTGAAAAATTGAATTTCACAAAAGTTAAACAGCATTGCATTGTTTTTGCAGATCCCCAGTTGCCCTGTTTTGAAGCTGACGAACAAGCAGATTATAATGCAGAGTATTTGCTCGTTGCAAAGTTTATTGGTTGTAAATGAAACCTCCACCCTTGATCATTCAAAACCCCAAAAGAGTACAAACAGAAGTGCTGATCAGCCCTCCTCTGAGCCAGGCTGGCTGCATGATCTAGCTGGCTGGCACGGGACACACACCTCAGACTTCTTACACCCCTAGCCAGCACACAGTACCCATTTTAATAATTTAACATACTTCCCACATTGACGGAAAAAAAACAGCATGTCTACACCCTGCACTTTAAAAGAGGAACTAATTTAAAAGGAACAAAAGCCTTTATGTGCCTTAAAAAGGAGGGTTTTTTTGCATTCCGCGCAAGCATACTTTTGTGCTAACCAAACATTAGAAAAGAAAAGAAAAAAACTCATGGGCTAGACAATGACAAAATGTCTGGGTTTAAGACTGGTAAACACCATTTTTAAATGTCTTGAATAAAATTACTTTTTAAAGCTACAGAGAGAGAGAGAGAGACCGAGCAAGAGTTCTGTTAATCCTTGACTCTAGCCCAGTGGAGGTGATGCCAGCAGACAAGTGAGGTGTCATTAAAAAACATTATTTTCATCATTGGTTGGGCTCCCAAGTGGCGCATCTGGTAAAGGCGCTCTGCGTGGAGTGCAGGATGCGCCCTATATCCTGGACGTCGCCGGTTCGAGTCCAGGCTATTCCACTGCCGACCGTGGACGGGATCACACAGGGGGCGACGCACAATTGGCCAAGCACTGTGCCATTACAAAACAAGTGGTGCACAGCACATGATCAGCACAGAGTGCAGCAGCACGCGGGTAACTGGGACTTGGGTAACAACACGTCTGCAATGTTCAGCTGACACATGCCCTGATCTCATGCGGAGAGAATCACAAAATCCCTTTGTCGCTGTGCCAGTGAAATGTCTCCATTGACAGGTATGCATTTCATTCATTTTCAGCCCCATTTACACACTTTTAATTGACCGCAACACACAAAAACACGGACAGGTCAAAAAGAGAGATGCTGGAGGTTAAAACCATCTTGAGACCCCAGGGAGCAGAGAGCATCAGCACAAGCTCAACAGAGAAACACGGACAGGACAGACAGACAGACTGGAGATCAACGTTCCAGCAACGAGCTAGACCCCAAGAACTCCAGCTCTGACGGCAAGCCCCTCATCATTCCTGCTCTAAATCAATACTCACAGGTCGTAGTGCTGGTTCCACTTGGGGTCAAGGGTATTCTTCACAGTGTCTGTAGAATGGCATTGCCCAGAGCCGTCCACCACCACCTTAGCAAAAGGGTCAGGAAGCCCTGCGGGTTGAAATCACAAGAGATTCATATACTGAAACACATCCAGCTGGCTCATGTACTAAAAGCCTACAGAAAGCAGGCCTTGTTTGATGGCCACTTTGTTCACATGTACCTTTCCTCCAGGTAGTTGGCGCTGGAAAGAAAAGCTCAAACTTTTTATGAGACAAATCCTTCTTCTGAAACAACCCATCTCATTAAACACTTCAAACAGTACAAATCTTTACATGTTAGGAGAAAATAAATAATACTTACGAAAGAAGTCTTTCTTCACCAAGTTTTTCGCACATAAAACTGAAAAAAAAAAAAATGTTAATAATCCAGGTGCTACTCCATGCATGGGGTTAATAGTCTAGAAACGTGCAGAATAGAGACCAGTTTGTAACCACATCACATCACAAGTTTTCAATTGCCAGTACAAAATCACCACTGCAAGAATGCCATAATGAATAGGACAGGAGAACATCTGCAGACTCTGAATTATTAACCAGTGCTGTGGCCTTAATCCCCAGTAACTTCATCATTTGGCCGCTATCAACTACGTGCCTGAGGAGCTTATGCATTCAGGCACAATTTACTGACTGAAGCGTAAAAGCGATTCCTACTATAGCATACATATACCATCTCCTGACTCCTCACTGCAAACAAAAGAAAAGAAAAAAAAAAAAGCTAAGAGGCGTCCCCTCTGGAGCGAAGCCAGCTTGAGCATTACTGCAAGAAGCCTCTCGTCTAACCTGCTAGGAGCACCCTGGTGAAATATTTAGTGTGCTGGCCGTAGGGCAGGGCCTTCTGCAACGCATCACAATGCTCCCTGGAGGTTCCAAGAACTCTCTTAGAACCTTGAGGTTCTCTCTCTGTCAAGGTACAGCTGTAGAGGAGGAACAGGGAGCTCTGTTGCTAATGGACTGGATGCTATTCGGGTCAGCCTGCATAAACAGAGCGTTCCTCTGAGCCGTGCAGGACTGCATCTCAAAAACAGAGCTGAATAATTCAAGAGAGAAAGAGAGAGTCCAAGTGCAAACTATTATTTGCACTGCATAACAAACAGCTCTGCAGCTCTCAGTGCGTGCTAAAAGCTTTAGAGACAGTGTATCCAGTGTCACTGCTTATTGAATAGGGTTGCACTGCGCACAAGGCAGAGCTCTGCGTTTACTGGAATTCATACCGTGGGTACAAAAGATGCATAGAAACTGAGAGACAGGAGAGAGAGCGATGGGAGCATCCTGTCGGGTATGTGCAATTATGGCATTGCTGGTCAGTGCTGTTGTGAATTCCTACGAAACTGCAGCCTGTCCTGATCCGACCTGTCATGACACTTAAAACGCTTCCCTCCGCATTCCCAGCCTGCCTGGCACAGAGGATGTTCTTGTTTGCATATCCGAGTGCTAATTGGTTCCTGAAAGCTACAATCTTTTCCGAACTGGTTTCCATAAACAAACAACATCATCTTCAACCCGATCTTCCATTGCCGTGACAAACACCATCTAAACATTCAAAACACACACTGAGCAAAGCATAGCGAGGACCAGTTTAAATGCAGGGGTGGAAAATGACACTCCCATTGCATAGCAGTTTGATCCATTCCTGGTTTTACTAAGAGTTTAACAAAACACAGCTTAGCTTGTCACCTATACTCTGTGGCTAATCAAGCTCATACAGTAGTAAAACCTGGAATGGGTGAAACTGCTGTGTAATAGGAGTCTTATTTCCATCTCTATAAATGTGTTCTTCAAAAAACGTGCAATTTACAGTACAGCAGTACCCTCCCAACACTGCTGATGTGTGAACCACAAAAATGTCTAATGCTAACAATAACATAAATAAAAAAAAACACACACTGGAGGTTATACTTAAGTCAGAACTCACACAATTATTTTAATCGGGAATTCCACGAGTCCGTTATTTGTGCAATAACAAGAAACCTAAAATAAATCACCCACCGCCCCCCATTGAAAGAGGAAAGACAAGCTAAAATAGGGAGAGCGTTCAAGGAGACCCACTGGAAAAGTAATGCTTTCCTGTCTAACAATCCCCAATCCACTGCCAGTTAATTACAGCTATGTTGCATGTCAGGACTTCCATATGTCATCTGCTTCATCCACATAGAAAATTCTTACAATGCAGAGATTTGAAATCTTTCGAATTAAGACAAATAGGTTAGGGTTAGAGCTGATAAATGACTCCCTGTACCTCAACCCCCCCCCCTCCCTCCCCCCAAAAAATAAATCTGAAAATCAGTGTTAGCGAGTGGTATGGCAGGCCAGGTGTGCCTTGCTGTTTGCAATGTAATCCGATTCAAGATTCAGAAATTACCAGGAAATACTTTACATTCCGCTCCTGCAGAACACCACCCAGAGTGAGTGTGTGCGACTTACACAACAGCACAGCAGAGCTCACATTGCAACAGCGGAGACGAGACCAAGTCAGGAGAGTGGACCTCCACCGAACCTGCTCTTTCCAGACAGACAGCGGAGATGAGACCGGGTCAGGAGAGTGGACCTCCACCGAACCTGCTCTTTCCAGACAGACAGCGGAGGCGAGACCGGGTCAGGAGAGTGGACCTCCACCGAACCTGCTCTTTCCAGACAGACAGCGGAGATGAGACCGGGTCAGGAGAGTGGACCTCCACCGAACCTGCTCTTTCCAGACAGACAGCGGAGGCGAGACCGGGTCAGGAGAGTGGACCTCCACCGAACCTGCTCTTTCCAGACAGACAGCGGAGATGAGACCGGGTCAGGAGAGTGGACCTCCACCGAACCTGCTCTTTCCAGACAGACAGCGGAGGCGAGACCGGGTCAGGAGAGTGGACCTCCACCGAACCTGCTCTTTCCAGACAGACAGCGGAGACGAGACCGGGTCAGGAGAGTGGACCTCCACCGAACCTGCTCTTTCCAGACAGACAGCGGAGATGAGACCGGGTCAGGAGAGTGGACCTCCACCGAACCTGCTCTTTCCAGACAGACAGTGGAGACGAGACCGGGTCAGGAGAGTGGACCTCCACCGAACCTGCTCTTTCCAGACAGACAGCGGAGGCGAGACCGGGTCAGGAGAGTGGACCTCCACCGAACCTGCTCTTTCCAGACAGACAGCGGAGACGAGACCGGGTCAGGAGAGTGGACCTCCACCGAACCTGCTCTTTCCAGACAGACAGCGGAGACGAGACCGGGTCAGGAGAGTGGACCTCCACCGAACCTGCTCTTTCCAGACAGACAGCGGAGACGAGACCGGGTCAGGAGAGTGGACCTCCACCGAACCTGCTCTTTCCAGACAGACAGCGGAGACGAGACCGGGTCAGGAGAGTGGACCTCCACCGAACCTGCTCTTTCCAGACAGACAGTGGAGACGAGACCGGGTCAGGAGAGTGGACCTCCACCGAACCTGCTCTTTCCAGACAGACAGTGGAGACGAGACCGGGTCAGGAGAGTGGACCTCCACCGAACCTGCTCTTTCCAGACAGACAGCGGAGACGAGACCGGGTCAGGAGAGTGGACCTCCACCGAACCTGCTCTTTCCAGACAGACAGTGGAGACGAGACCGGGTCAGGAGAGTGGACCTCCACCGAACCTGCTCTTTCCAGACAGACAGTGGAGACGAGACCGGGTCAGGAGAGTGGACCTCCACCGAACCTGCTCTTTCCAGACAGACAGCGGAGACGAGACCGGGTCAGGAGAGTGGACCTCCACCGAACCTGCTCTTTCCAGACAGACAGCGGAGACGAGACCGGGTCAGGAGAGTGGACCTCCACCGAACCTGCTCTTTCCAGACAGACAGTGGGGAGTAGTTTTAATGTTGGGAAACATTAGCCCCCCCAGCACAGCCCAGCCCCCTTTATTTGGAAATGCAGTGTGTGGAAAATCCAAAGGCAGCACCAGATCCACACTGCCTTGTCCGAGAGAAGAAGTTCAAAAGGGTTCTCATGCAAACCAGCTGACGGGGGAACTGTGCAGGACGAACAGAGGAAATACAGAACACAATGTCGAGAGTCACGTGTGTGTGTGTGTGTGTCTGTGTGTGCGTGCATGTGTGTCAGTGTGTGTAACCATTTTGAACATGTGTAACTATTTTGTAACATGAACATGGACTGAACCAAAGCAAAACTGCTCCCTGTGGGCTAAACAAACACTCCAATCAATAAGCCACTCTCAGCCCATGAACTGAGGAATGGCAGACAGCTAGCCCCTAGAACAAAAGTTAAAGTTTCAACAGAGGCAAGGACGCAGAACTGGTTTGGTGGGACCGTGTCCTCCCTCGTCGTCACGGATTGGTTTGCAGTGCCCTGGCACCTAATCAGTTATTTTCCACCTACAAGTTCCTACAAGGAGCTTTGTGTTCCACGAGCCAGGAAATGAATTAATGACACAACGATTAAATAAGACGACCACAAATAGAAAACCTTTCACTGTAACGATCCGAATCTACAACAGGAAACTGGGGAAAAAAAATAAAATACCTTTCAGTATCATTTTCTGAATTATTGATAAGTCTGACAGATAACAGGTGGGAGAGGCCGTCTACACATCTACATACAAAAAAAAAAAAATACAAAGATTAAAAGCTCAACCTGATCTAGCAGCCTTGAGGAAAGAAAGGTTACTGCAGTTCTGCTTCCCAGCAAAAGCCATGGAAATCCTGTGTCTGTTTTGTCCCGTCTCGTACGCCACACCCCTCCCCAGATGTGTCGCAGGTTGAGACTCGGAGACGGGGTGACTGGCGGACACGCTGTCCGGAGCCTGTCTGTGTCAGAGCAGCGGCACGGTGTCCAATTCACAGCATTGTTCTACTGCAAACAAAGAGCTTCCTTTTCCCTCCCATTCGTTCAGTGCCAGACCTGAAAACCCATGCAGCGCTCCTACGCTACATTCCAGGAACGAATCTTTATCAGCTTCCTTAATTCACCTCCCTGCCACTGGGGTCATAGACCTGTCTGGGTTCTCATGACCCCACCAATATGATGGCTTCCTAGAGCAGTGGGGCGGGTAAGAGAGATCATTTGGCAACAAAGCCAAAACAAGCCACAATGTAGACAACAGGACCTGTAAGAATTGGGTCTGACAAGAAGAGATCTTTAAAACAAAATCAGCACACTATCAGGGAGTGTCGCTGGCTCTGATATGACAATGTAAGCTCATCTCTGACTGTGCTCAGAACAGTCCTTGAAATTAGAATGCAGTTCTGATTCCAGATCCAGGTCACTTGACCTCTTGTGTTTATCACGTCAATTGACCCTGAATGACTAAACAGTAATATTAACTGAGAGCATCAGCCCCAACTCCCTCCCATAGCAACTACAGTAGAACTCTCCATGCCACCCCACTCTCCTCACTATATACAGAGTCCCAACAGACCTCCATTGATATGAAAACTGGAAAGAGAGAGAGCATTCATCTCGTTTCCAGCACCAGCAATAGCAACTGCTTTGTGAATTTGCAGCATTTTGAAGTAAAGGGAAAGCCGAATGATAAGACACTCTCACACTTTTAATAGAGAACAGTGAGATTTCACTGAATCCCCGCGCAGTGCTCGTCCCATTCAGAGACGATGAATCACTTCCCATTTGGCAGGAGTTGAGAGTGCAGAGGCTGTCTGCTCAGAGGATTCTTCTTCTTCTGAGAATGGGATGTGGTGATCCTGCTCACCTGACAGGGCGCTCAAGCGACCGCTGCCAGCTGTGGAGACTAGACCTCGTCCTGTTTACCAGACACGCTGGGAAGAGCTTTTATTATTGAGACCCGAGGCTCGAGGGCAGAGGACGCACTGCGGGAAGACAATATCCCAACAAACAAACAAACCAACCCATTCCTTGACTTCTTGTAAATCTTGTTGTGATTAATCCACAGCGCTGGTACAGTACATGCAAGAGCCAACAAGGCCAGATGACTCAGATTGCCAAGCACAAGTGATGACAGCGTGCAGTTCATCTGCCTGGGCTTGGAGAAATCTACCTTGCTTGATTGTAGCAGAAAGCAGCAATCGTTTGTGTGGCAGCCCCAGGGTTAGACGTCTGCTCTTAGAAAAGCGGCCGTCAAAACCCCCTCACGTAGTCAGCCGCAGTCCCTGACCCAGAATCACAGTGCAACTACAGCAACTACAGCAGGACTGGAAGAGCGTGTGGGGAGAGGCGGCCTGCTCTCACATGCTTACAGGCCCCAGGCTGGTACACTATATTACATGAATCATCAAGCAGCAAACCCCCCAAAAAATCCTCTGTAATTGCACCTGCTTAGTTACTAGTTATATATATATATATATATATTATATATATATATATATATATATTATATATATATATATATATATATATATATATATGGCAATATTGAAATGTTAAGTCATAGTTTCACACAATCATTCATCAGCCCCTTGTCTTGATTAGTTTACCGTTTTGGAATGAGTCACACTTCCAGGGACATTAATAATAATAATAATAATAATAATAATAATAATAATAATAATAATAATAGGGGCAAGTGAAAGGATTTGCAGAGCCCATTGTCCTTGCTGAATGAAAAGCCTTCTCCAAGACGAGCTGCACACACAGAACTGTACTGCGCAGTTCAAGCACCTAAACCTGCAGTCGAAGCCAGTGTTTGTGTGCACAGACACACAAAGACGAAGAAGGGGAGGACAGGCATCCTGAGTACTGTACTCAAGCACAACAATTACAACCGGCTCTGGTAGCGAACACCACATGAAACGGAGACAGGAAGAAGCCCCAGCCGCAGCTAAACTAGGTGTGAGACACAGAGCTGAGAAAACACAGCAAGCGCAGAGCAGGAGGCGTGACCTGCACATGAAACCGTCTGTTTCCAATCCGCTACGACCGCAAGCACAGAGCAGGATGCACTGCCGACTCCTGAGGGTCCGGAGTGATGCTTTCGTTCTGTTCTGTGTTCCCATCGCTGACTCCTGAGGGTCCGGAACGATGCTTTCGTTCTGTTCTGTGTTTCCATCGCTGACTCCTGAGGGTCCGGAGCGATGCTTTCGTTCTGTTCTGTGTTCCCATCGCTGACTCCTGAGGGTCCGGAACGATGCTTTCGTTCTGTTCTGTGTTTCCATCGCTGACTCCTGAGGGTCCTGAACGATGCTTTCGTTCTGTTCTGTGTTCCCATCGCTGACTCCTGAGGGTCTGGAACGGTGCTTTCGTTCTGTTCTGTGTTCCCATCGCCGACTCCTGAGGGTCCGGAACGATGCTTTCGTTCTGTTCTGTGTTTCCATCGCTGACTCCTGAGGGTCCGGAGCGATGCTTTCGTTCTGTTCTGTGTTTCCATCGCTGACTCCTGAGGGTCCGGAGCGATGCTTTCGTTCTGTTCTGTGTTTCCATCGCTGACTCCTGAGGGTCCGGAGCGATGCTTTCGTTCTGTTCTGTGTTTCCATCGCTGACTCCTGAGGGTCCGGAACGATGCTTTCGTTCTGTTCTGCGTTTCCATCGCTGACTCCTGAGGGTCCGGAACGATGCTTTCGTTCTGTTCTGCGTTCCCATCGCTGACTCCTGAGGGTCCGGAACGATGCTTTCGTTCTGTTCTGCGTTTCCATCGCCGACTCCTGAGGGTCCGGAACGATGCTTTCGTTCTGTTCTGCGTTCCCATCGCCGACTCCTGAGGGTCCGGAACGATGCTTTCGTTCTGTTCTGCGTTCCCATCGCTGACTCCTGAGGGTCCGGAACGATGCTTTCGTTCTGTTCTGCGTTCCCATCGCTGACTCCTGAGGGTCCGGAACGATGCTTTCGTTCTGTTTTAATCACACGGAGCCCTTTTGACCATACAAGTGTTTCTATGTATTCCCTTCTACTGAATATAAAATGCATGAGCAGCATGGGTTTGGCCAGGTTCAGTTAAACATTCTGTACATTATTACACTCCGACCAGGCTGGCTGGGATTGAAGAAACGCGCCTACATGTTTATATAAAGCTCAGTTTCCTTGGTTATGTTTTTTTTTTCCTCCCCATCGTTTCCTTTATACACACAGAATAACCGGGACGTGGCTGTGAATTAGGTGCTGCAGTGCAAGTAAGAAAATCTGTGTTTTACAGGCTTTTATTATATTCTTTTTTGGATAGCAAAATCAGCCGACACCGAGGGTAAATAAGCAAGCTGTCAAGCAACCCCCGCGCGCCAAGGGACTCGACAATATTTCAATATGTGGCACTTGATAGATCACCTCTGCGGAGATCTGCTGCAGTGGAATGTTAACCTGTCCACTCTCATCTGCTGGGTCAACTGCATTCATTCTTATGAAAGGGGGAGCATGTATAATGCTGAGTCTTGCAACTCAAACAAACAAACACTGCTGGGATGAACACGTGACAGAAACGTTGCTTGAGAAATATTTCAGAAGAAAAATAAAACTATCAGAATTTATAAAATGGCTATAAAATAAAATACAAGTATAATGCAAAGGAAGACAGTGCGTGCAAATAAATAACACGCATTCTGCAGAAGAGTTTCCTTCCTTCGTTTAGATGGGAACTTGATGCGTGCCGTTGAGAGATCTCTTTACTGAACTAATGACTATTGTTTTTCATCTCATTCAAAATGGAAACATATAATAAATGCTTCTGAACACGAAACATCAAACAGTAATCCCAGCTTAACAGAGTTTAAAAACCCAAATGGGTTAAACAAAAAAAAATAAAAAAAGTTTTGAAGCAGCGTGTGTGTTTCATATTGTAGAGAGTTATGTATGACGTTTCCTTTAAAGGAAACACCAGCACATTTTTCACCTTGAAGGAAACGCACTTTGAAATGCGATATTATTGAAATGTAAACATTACTTCTGGTCTGGTGGGAAATAGCAAGACCCTAACTCCTGTACCGCAGTCAGACATACACCGCTGTCAGACACACACACCGCTGTCAGACACACACACCGCTGTCAGACACACACACCGCTGGCAGACACACACACCGCTGGCAGACACACACACCGCTGGCAGACACACACACCGCTGGCAGACACACACCGCTGTCTCGCACCCCAGTTTGTCTGCACTGGACACAGCAGAAAGAAAGTGAGAGATGCACAATGTCAAGTTTCACAAGGACAGGAAAGATTTGTTTTTAATAAAAGCGCTTCACAGCGTCTGCAGCATAGCTGTACGAAACTTTGACCCTGTCTGAGCGGTTCAGGCTACATTTAAAACCACTGCTGTAGAAGTTAACTCAGAGATATTTCAAATGCAAATCCGCCCAGTCTGCCAGAGCAGCAGCAACTTGAACCAGCTGACAAATCAGGAGCTTTTGAGACTTACATTTGAAAGGAAATTGAGACTAACGTGACAATTTTACCATGTGCCCCGCACCGCCCCCCACAACATGATTCTAGTCCCTGCACATATATTTTTATTTTTAGTGAGCACACTAATGCACAGCGACACCCTTCAACAATAAGTCTGCTGGATCTCCTTCTATCCATAAGCTGTTATTCCAGATGAAGGTCTGTGTCTTGTGCTGTAGATTTGGGGAAGATAAAAGGAGAGTCATTGCAGACTCTGCTAGGTCTGCTGTGTGCTCAGTGTGCGGACAGACTGGAACTCCCTGCCAAAGTGGCCTCTTGTTTTACGAGGTCAGACAAAACAAGGAAGCTGCACTGGTCTGGAACACGGCTGCAGAGAAGAGCCGCGTGAGCAGGGCTCTGCAATAGCTAATCCAGTTAGACTTCAGCAGGTAATGATTACTGGAAACGTTAATCAGATCGGAGGAAGTGAACCCTGCTCTCAGACACAGTCTCCAGACAGGTTAGCGAGTGCAGGGACAGAGAGGTAAAAACCAGAGCGAGAGAGAGAGAGACAGAGAGAGAGAGAGAGAGAGAGAGAGAGAGAGAGAGAGAGAGAGAGAGCAAGCTGTGTGCAGTGCTGGCATCCACTTTCGCTTAAATATACAGCCCAATTTTAGGGACAAGCAGTATAAAAGTGTGTGTCATGCATGGAGAAAAGGAAAATATAATTACAGAAAGTTTAACTTTAGATTCCAGCATGCCTTATTCTTCCAGCCCTGTGAGCATGAGATATTACAGGGGGTGGGGTAGGGTATTGTGTGAGACTTGCAAACCTAATTCCCAGTGCTATATAAATAGCACTATACACACACACACACACACACACACACATTTCTTATTGCTCCACACAGCTGTACTGTAAGTAAGACGATTCTAGCAAGGATTAGCAATCGATGCAGCCTTGTATTCATTAACACATGGAAAAACCAAAATGCAGGTGACCTACGAGCTCGGATTTAAAAAGTGAATGTTTAGAGGGTGCACACTAGTTCAGTACCACGTGCGTTCATGTATCCCATCTAGCTAGCAGCAGCCATCACTGGCTAACACACTGCATGGTATATTACACAGTCTGAACTGCATGTTCAGTCATCTCAATGCTAGCATGCATCCCACATTCCCTCTGGCAATATTCCACTTTCCTAACTTGAACATGAAGCAGGATCTGTGACTTTCAAAGTGTGGTGCAGGAATGAACACAGGTTTTTCCATGCTGGGATTTCACAATGTATCAGATAATCAAATATTCTTTCACTTTGAATTAGCTGGTATAATTTAGTCATAAAAGTGTAATTAGTTCCATATTACTATATATATATATATATATATATATATATATATATATGGTATACCAGTGCACAGAGGGTGCTCATATTCATAAATACACATACAATCTGTGGAAGATCAGCTTTAGCAGTTTACACCCCAAACGCAGTTCGACAGGTCTATGGGAGGCACAGGAATCAATTCAAGGCAGTCATCGTCAGACAGACAGACACACACTCAGAGCATGGAGGGCCACATTTCTGAGTGACAGCCCTGAGACTACGCTCTCCAGACGAGCACCCCTCCACAGGAATGTCACTGATAAGATTATCAGATCTTCACCAGACACACAGGTCGGTGCTGGCACGATGGCCTCTCTCCGAGTTAAAAAGGTATCCCGGGCACATTGGTGTTTTCTGCGCTGAAAAAAACTCTTTCTATCTGCAGGAACAGAAATCGGATCTGAACCACAAGCAGCCAGACTGTTTGAGAGACAGGAAAGGAGGTCCGTGCGGCTGGAGACTGGAGATTATAAATAGGATTAACACAACTCATCGCATTCAGTGCACTGCAACGATTCGAAGAAATGAACAGACCACATCCTGGAATCTACCCAAAAGGTCATAGAAAACCCATCTTTAAAGTCATAGCATTTGGAAATAAAACAAGCTAACCTAACCGTTTATTTCTACTTGAGTGAGTGAAAGGCTTTGAAAAATCAGCCCGTTGCGACAGTATGCGGAGAGATATGTCAGAGACCTCTTGTGCTTATCACTTCAGTTTCATGTACTGTATAGGATGAATCATCAGTGAAAAAAAAAAAACTGTTCAACTATTGAGGGCAATGAAACTGGACAGGGGACGGGAGACAAGATTCCAGAACATTGAGTGGGTCACACAGGATTCCAGAACGCTGCGGGTCACACGGGATTCTAGAACAGTGAAGAGGTCACACAAGTGTGATATGGTTTTCTGTAGCTTGCAGCTGGGTTCTTTAAAGCAGCGAGTTACTCAACAAACCAAAAGCTGGACAGCCTAAACCGGTCACTGCTAATCAGGTATTGCAGCGCAAGTTACTACAGTGTAATCACTGCGTTGTCCCAACAGCTCACCAAGCACAGTTCGGGTCACCAGCGCATGCCCCACTCCTACCAGTTGATCGATCTCAGAACTTTGTCAAGTTGGGTCATTAAAGGATGTAAATGTTTCTGCCTCAACAGCATGGCTAGGTAACCCTAACCCTAACCGTCACCACTCTGTGTGAAGAAGCGTCTGCTTCCCTCTGCCCTCAGACTACCTTCCCTTCACTCCCAACAGTGTGTCCTCTGGTCCTGGTTTCTGCACTGTGCTTACAGTAATGGTTTTGGATTAACTTTGTCAACTCCTTTTAAGATTGTAACGCAAATGCAACAGAGCAGCCATCAGTCCAGGACCGGAGTCACACCCGCTGGAACAGCGGCACGGTACAACTTTTTACACATTTCTTCGGGATCGTATTATTTCAGCTCCAGAGGCAGGACACCCAAGTCTTCATTTTAATGACAGGAATCACTTTCTAGTACAGCATGCAATCGCTCATGTGGTGCAAGAGGATACAGTAGACAGCAGCAGCGCTAATCCAGAGACACAATGGTCTACTGTATGCATGCGGTTTTCATATATTATATATGAAATAATGTCTCGAAGGTCATAAAATAGTTCTTAGCAATGGAAAAGCAATGTTTTTTTATCTGAGCGTCTGGCCAGTCCCGTCTCCACAAATATCAACAATCAAGCGATGTGTGCACGGTGCGTTTACGGTTACTGAGAACCATTTTATGACCTTCTACAAAGTGCATTATATTGATCAACACCTTTTTTTAATAAAAAGCTTTGATGTGCACGAATGCCTTCATGAATTATATATATATAGATATTACAATACGAGTAACTCAACTTCTCAGTCGAGCAAACACTTTGACATAAGCTGTCCTTTAACGGGTTTAGTATAAAATTGATGAAAGAAGACACTGATGCTGTATTTCCACAAAAAGGAAAGGTAAAAATGCTTGAGCACACTTTAGTTAGTTAGTTCATCTATTTGTAACCGATTCTTACATGCCAATAGAGTGACAGCCCAGTGTGCGCTCCATCATAGCTCCGCATTTCCAGCATGTCAGAAGAGATCAATCAGTACCCTGCATAAAGCTGCTTTCGTAAACATCAAAACGGGAAAGTGTTGCCTCGTCCAACACCACCCTGCTTCCTAACTGCATCCACAGACCACTTCCTCCTCGCTATCTAATGGGCTTCAAGGAATACCCGCTTTCATGCTACAGATACGTTCAATTCTTGAGTTTCCTCTGCAACAGCACTTACAGGTACTATTAAAGAACAGGAGAAGAGAAAGGTTGCCCCCAATGCCACAGGGGTGGAAATAAGACTCCTATTGCATAGCAGTGTCCCCACAGTTCAGAAAGTTTTTCAAAACAATTTCGCCCAACATGCCTTCAGCAGCGCTTTATAAGAACACCAATACAGCGTCAGCGCCGAGCCCAGACTTAAATAACCCTCAACATAATAGGAAAGCCTTTTCTAGAAGTCATCTGTTCACCTTTCTTACAGCCTCCCTCCCTCCCCGCTTGCAGAAACAACGCCCGGTTCAATATTGAATCTGGCGCTTCTCGATGGCCAGAGCAGCCTGGCGTGAGATCCAGCCCAGTTCCTGGACGCACATCAAACAGCGTCCTGTCATCTCCCTGGCCCAGCCAAAACAATGCTGTCCCATGCAAACGTTTAATGTTTATGTCCTGCGAATCTACAGACTAAACAGGGTTGGAGAAGACTGCAGAGCAAAATAAGAGTGGGTCTGAATTGGACTTTTAATTTACAGGGTTGAGGTCAATTCCATTTCCATTTCCAATTCCAATTCACTATCTGCTCTCATTTTGTTCTGGAATAAAACATTTTTAAATATTATATATAAAAGAGAAGCTCATCTGTTGCTGACAAGCGCAGTTACACGTATTGCTTCCAGTTGCTCCCTCCCCATCCCATGTTTTTTTATAATGTTTGTTTTAATTGTCCCATTACTTTTTAAAGTAGGGTTGCCATCCCTATTCGTTCATGTGCTCCCTTCTGGCTGAACCCAAACATCATGCAAACGTTGTTTACTGTTCAGTAAACAATGCTTAAATGAATTATTGGAAGAGAAAAAAAATACACTAACATTACCGAACTGAAGCAGACTAAACCAACTCCACAGTACGGTAAACAGTCTGTCTTTCTACGTTCACTGCCCGCTAAAACTGAAACCGATTGCTGGAGCATCTCTTCAGATAACAATACGAGGGAGCACCATCACTCAGCTCCTCAGAGTCCAGTATCCAGCTCCTCCGTATCGCTTTCTCTTCTGAAACGGAGCGGAAAGCACAGAAAAGCTGGCAGCTACTTAAAAACATGTTCTGTTCTATGGACGCAGCTAGGAGAGCATTGTTAGAGCCTGCATCAGCACTCAAGTGACAAGTAAGTCAATTCACCAGACCTAAAGGAACAGCTTAGAGACCCCGGAGTTAACTGTTCAAAGCCCAATAAGAGATAAGACTCCTATTGCGTAGCAGTTTCACCCATTCCAGGTTTACAAGCTGGATACGCCACAGTGTATAGGTAACACACTCAGGTGTGTCTTATTAAACTCATAGTAAATCCAGGAATGGATCACACCGCTGTGCAATGGGAGTCTTATTTCTATCCCTGGTGACAGATTGAAATACCCCCGGAAACACGGACTACTGATGCAATGCTAAAACATTAACAACAATTTCGATTTATATATATAGTGCCTTATTATGTGCACATCTCAAGGAGCTTTACACAGTAAAAAAAAAAATACAATATCTAAAAGAGAAATAAACAAACCAATCATAAAATCAGAACATAAACACAAAAAGCAGATTTGGCTAGAAAAGCTTCTCAAGGGCCTTAACCAAATGCGAGACCGAACATATAAGTCTGAAGACCTTTTCTAAACCTATCAACTGACTGGCAGATCCTGATGTCAACGGGGAGGTCATCCCATAGCACAGGAGCCAGGTGTCTAAAGAACGGCCAGCGAGACGAACCTGTTTCACATCAGGAACAACCAGCAGACAGAGAAATTCAGGTAAGCAGGACCAGTATCACTGTGTGAGAGCTAAGAGGAGTAGTTTAGAAGAGATTCAATGCTTGACAGGAAGCCAGTAAAGTTTGGCAGCTGCGTTCTGAGCTATTTGTAAATCTATCAATTGCTTTGGATAGAAGGCCTGCAAATAGGGAGTTAGAACAGTGAAGCCTATAGGTTACAAATGCATGGATCAAAGTCTCGGGGAGAGAGAGAAAACTTCCAACTCTAGCAAGGAAAGAGAGACCAAATAACAAAACAAAGGTGCATTGTAACTATGCTGCAATTGTATTTGGGCTGTGCTTGGTTAAGTCAGTAAACCGTAGATGTACTGGTGGATGATTGTGTATAAACAGCACAGTATGAAGAGGACAGACACAAATGGAATCGTGGATCATACAGAGAACTTTATCGTATTGAACACAGACTAAAAGGAAACCTGTTTGATACTGATGCACTACCCCGACTGAGGCTCAGGGCCAGTTCAGCAGTATACTTTTCCCCTTTTCTATAAGGGAGGCCAGTCTATTCTCTCCTGCCGCAGTAAAGCCCCCCCCCCCCCAATCTCGGTTCAGTTTCAATGCAGGTCCAGAGTTCAAGAGCTATGGACTTTGCTGACTCTGCTCAAACACGGTTTATCCACCTTTCGTTGCAAGGTCAAGATCCACTTCATTACATTCCTCTGATCCTGAGCGCATGGGAGCAGCAGCAGGAGCAGACTGCTAGCGATGTGAGGAGAGCTCCTCCGCCTCTCACAGCTCGCTGTTTATTTACAGGAATCAGGTCATCTCTGGGGTCTTCATACGAGCTCCGTGCCAGCACAGTCCAGCACTGGAGCACAGCCAACAGAGACTAGGAAAGTACAGCAGTCCTCATAGACACCGAGCACAGACAAGTAAGATAAGATGAGATGAGATATATAGATATATAGATATATATATATATATATATATATATATATATATATATATATATATATATATATATTCAGCAATGAGGCTGAAGAGGGTGGGGTGGGCCGTTTGTTCTGCAAACACACCAATAGAAACACTACAACCGCATCAGTGCATTTATTTGTGCAATACCAGTACAGGAATGGAAATAAGACTCCCACTGCATAGCAGTTTGATCCATGAGGACACATCTGAGCTTGTTACATACACCCTGTGGCTGGCTAATCAAGCTCAAAGTAAAACCTGGAATGGATGAAACTGCTGTGCAATAGAAGTCTTTATTTCCAAAACCTGTAGAATGTGATTCCTGTCTGACTTATTTGCCTGACTTATTTGTGCAATACAGTGTCTGAGTGTGTGGGTGGTGGATGTTTATCATTTTTAAAATCGCATCATGCTTACCTCAGTGTACATGGTATTTAACTTTTTTCATCATTCTAATCTTGTGCAATACCTTGTTTGGCAACGAAACCCAAAGCTGGGTTCTAATAATAATTTTGAGTGCAGGAGGAGCACGGCTCAGTAATCTCATCTCCCTGCAGCGAACGAGGAACTGCAGCGCTGGAACGCTTTCTAACATAGGGTACCAGGAAATCAAGACACAAAAATCAAGAAAAACGTGTTGATTTTGTTCTTAATTTGAACATGCTTCTGTCTAGTTCACTGTCATGTCAAAGCCAATACGATGCAAAAAGTGTTCCTTTAAATAAGCCGGTTTTCAATCATTAAATCATTAAAACATCACACAGGGATGATATTAAGACCCCCGTTGCATAGCAGTTTGACCCCTTCCTGGTTTTACTAGGAGTTTAATAATAAGACACACCTGAGCTTGTTACCTGTACACTGTGGCTAATCAAGTTTGTAGTAAAACGTGGAATGGGTGAAACTGCTA